>JAQFZX010000615.1:0-50870 GCA_034682405.1 Hydroisotoma schaefferi | reverse complement strand
GAAAAATATTAAATACCCCAACCCATGTATTCGATAGAATGCGGTGACGGTACACATTGTAGTTTTGATTTTGACAAGAACTGAGATTGCCCTAGTATAGCCTGCTCTGCTCTGGATTAAAGTCCGTCGAACGGGATAGTGGGAATGTGAATGCGATTTGGAACAATGCATTAGGATTAGGATGGGCTATAGTTTGCGGTTTGGCTACCGAGTTTAGAGTTTTAAACCCGGGGACAGAGTATAATAGGAGGGTAATCTAATGTATTAAGAGACCAGATTAAGATTATAACGCTTACTTATCATCATCATTAAGCAGTAATCAATTCATATCTTTTATTTTTATTAATCTGAGTATAATCTCGCCACTTTTGTAACTCAGCTAAACTGCCTTCAATGAGGTCGAAACCTTACCTTGACATTGACATTGACACTGACATTCTCATGCAAAACCAGTACCTTATAATCGTTCACTGCAAAACAAACTCCTCTTCATATTGTTTTCTTGCTAACTTCTGAGTTCCTTGAGACATCGACTGGATGGCAAGTGATAGTGTCACACAGATAGGCGTGTCCTGTCTGACCCTAGACCTATCTATCATTGTTTTTGGGCTAAATTATGCTAAATTATAACAAAGGATGAGGAGGTCATACAAAGATTGAATTGAGTCATCGTCACAGACAGTAGTATATTAAAACTATAATTTAATTTCTGCCTTCTGAAAAATATATAATCATCCAACTAAAGACTAGGCACAAAAAAAGACGAATAATCATCCCACGGTGACGGTATAGTCTCAAAGTTCAGGTATGTGGCATTCTTTGAGTCTTCGGCATAAATGATTCTGATTTTGCAAGAAATGACATCGTCGCCGGAAATTATTCCTCTGAGGCATTATTGTTTAGAAGGAAAAATTAAAGAAACGCTGAAGATGCGATGATGAATAAGAGGGCTTTTAATGTTTAACATGAAAAGGTAGGGAGAAGTATTTAAAATGGAAATATTAAAAGGGGGAATTATTTCCGCAAATACGGTATGTTAAATTGTATTTAACCTTTTTTACCGTGTAAGATATTATTATCACAAATGAATTATGCCTTTGTCAACCATAACAGGCTTCTACTAAGCAAGTTTGATGAATAAAGATTATTATATTATTATTACAGGCACATCAATAAAAAAATCTGTTAAAGACTGTTAACTTCATATAGCGTGTAAATGAAACTTAATGTATGCATTACATTTCATTTACGAAGGTGTGTGAATTTTTTCAAAGCTCCTCGAACTTGATCTTAGACAGGATTCCAAGTCCAGACTCTGCGACAAGACGAGAGATGCATGAATTATTATCTATCTGAAACAAATTACAAATTAAGTCGATCCGTCTGTCTGCACGTGTGACATTGAAACCCACTCTCAAGGTAAATGAAGAACAAGAGTTGAATACATCTTAATCAAGTGCATATAAACTTTGGGTCAGATTTATTATACAGCTAAACCTACTTTCCCTACAGGTACGTAGCTTCTCGTAACACTATCACCTTCATAGAATTTGGATGGCCTACAGTGACGTTTTTTACATACAGTTTGCAATTATTTATACATTATACATCTACAAACTTCACCAAGTGATGTGCTCTGTGCTGAAAATATGAATACATGTACAAAGACCTTTCAAGTTCAAGTTCGATGATTTATTGAACAATTGTATAATAATATGCAATACACTCATATTTATCTCAATGTCAGGTCACTAGACGAACAAACAAACGTAGTGAATTTATATAGTTATCAACCCCAGTCCAGTTGTAATCATATCTTCCTTCTATACCAATTATCGTTTGCATGCAACACGTAAAACTTTTTCCATGTCATGTTTATGGTATCCAGTAATCCAGTTGAATATTTTATGGAAATTACTGTTTCCATAATAAACAGTTTGTATCTAACTTTCTTTTACTAAAAACAGCTCATAGAATAAAATCCGTTGATGATGATTTTTCTTTAAAAAACCTTATTTTATCATAGAAATAATGCTTTCTCTGGTGGACCACCCACTAAAAATTGAGGATAGTAGTCAATCCAATCAATAACCAAATCTCCTTAACTTAGTAAATAAACTTAAATTTTTAATGGTGAAAAACTATATTTAAATGAACCGTCAACCGTAGAAAGTCATCAAACTTACCGTTATTTTACCACCTAGAGTCAAGTCTAGGTGGAGTTTATTTTTACTTTTTGGTTTGATACATTGGAAACCAATGCTATAATCAAAAGCAGAAATTAAAATGAAATTAATGCTTTAAAAGCAATATCCCTAGTAAAAGATTAAACTAACCCTCGTGAAATGAATTTTAGTAATTGACATCACACTATTTTCGTCCACCTTACTTCAATACATGCATTCTTACATCCTCTCTCGGAGACAAAAGTCTTCCATTATAAGCGAACAGGAAACAGGAAAGGTATTCAAGAAATCCGTACAGAATAAAATGTTTTAAAAGCCTGGAAGGCACACGCGGATAGAAACGCTTCTGCTATAAACATTGCTTGAAATATGAATACGTTTTACCTGCATGTATGTAAGGTATTAACAAGTAAAGAGTCTTCCATATTCGATACTCATCATTATCATGTTAGATTTCAATTTGCGAATATTAGTTCTCAAGAATGTGATATAATTTCTGTACAATACATAAAACTGCCAATGCTTAAGATCACCTTCATCATATTAATCAACTACTGTTGACTACGTAATGCTTTATGAACCTTGAAGTAAGTCGCACTATGTGATGTAGCGCAGCGACCGAACCAGTGAAGTCGTCAGTTTTTTTACAGAGTAAAGTAACCAGTATTACTCTTGGTTTTTTTCCAGAAAGATTATAGATTTGCAACCACATTTTAAAATAATTCTCGCCGTCGGACTGGCAAACCAAAAACCAAGTCCGCAAATAACTTAGGAGGTTATACACCGTATAATCTCGACTAGTGGCCGTGGTAAAATGAACATATGCAGCTAATTAGGGCTATGAAGAGTAATTAAGGGGGTCACTATTTGAGGGAGGCCACTGTTCGAGATTGTAGGGTACATGCCTTTTTTGAATCTCATAAATAATATGGTCATACTTACACTCGCTAAGCAAACACATGGATTTTCAGTTCAGCGCAAAAAAATATTTTTAGCACGTAAAAAATAAAAGCTTCATCGGTGGATGAAAGATTGCATATCTAACGATGAGTAGTATTAAAATTCGCCCACTACTGTCGGTCACTGCAAGGTGAAAAGTTCTTTCACCCTCCTCCTCGTGTAATAGTCCTTGGCTGTTTGGCACATTGTTTACTTGCTTTAGATGTCTTAAACGTTTACACGTTTACTGGCATTGCTACGCTGTAAATCCCTGGTGCAAATTACCTTTTTGCATGCAGCAACCCAGACAGTTTAGGTATAGATATGGATCTACGAAGAGCAAAATATACAACCGTATGAACTGGACGACGATTATCAAGTTAGGCTAAAATTAACCGACGTTTTTAGCCCAGTCAATTGGGCTTATGTAGCAACGCAATCCGTCTGTCTATCTGTCCCCTCGATAACTCGAGAAATGCTGACACCACAGCCCCAAAATTTTGTATAGTGGGTCCAGGGCCAATTTTGAGGTTTAAGTTCGTAAACCAGCCTGATCGGTCCACCCAATGACTCCTCGCGTCTCCTTGTATAATACGGCCTCTTTCTTTTACTATTCAGTAAAGACACTCAGCAAAGAACCCGTAGGTTAAATCAATTGACTGGGCTTACATAGCTGCTTGCAGGAGGTTTTTTAAAGTATTAGAATGCTAAAAAAGTACAGGAATTCCCGAAGGTTACATTTATCAATTAATTAATAGCAACCAGACAACCATCCATAACTCTGACAAAGTTAAGCGAAACCTTGACAAATATACCTGCGAAATGGTTTTTTTTGAAGTGGAAGATTATGCTTTTAACGAGAGTAGTTTCTACTAACGGCAATGATTATTGTAGAGTTGAGACAGAGAATGAGCGAGGAATATGAGAATATGCAGATTGAGCTAATAAGCTAATCTTTTTTTTTCAGCTTTGCCACTTTAGCATTTTAAAAATTATAATTTTGCCAGGATGAGTATTTTGGTTTTTATTTTTAAGTTAGAATTTTTGCCCATCTGCTAATTGCCAAACTGAGGGACTACCATCCTTCCTACACATTATCCCAGTCCTTAAACTAATACCCTCCGAACTATTTTTGGGACATTCATTATATTTATTAACGCTGCAAATATTAGTTTCAGAGGTCCATTTCAACAAATGGCTAATAGAACGGTGTAGTTGATCATTGAATTGTTATTTATTTATGGACGCTACGGCAGTTTTGCATCGTATGAATGGGTTGAATGATAAAAATTACTTAACTCGATTTTTACAAAAACTTTGCTATAAGCTGATTGTACGTGGGATCTCGATTATGATCCGTGAAGAAATTACAGATGCTAGACAGATTTAAGAAGAGTAGGAACACATTCTGTACTCTGTGTATGAACGACGGGGTTTATTTTTAATTGTTTTATTAAAACTAAAGTTGAAGGAATAATAGGAGAAAGCGGGGCTAAGCAGATACCTAATAAATTTATATTTGCCAAAAGACCTTACTTTTTAGCACGTAGTAGTTTTCTACACTATCAATGAGAAATTTGACACAGATTTTGTATCATATACTTTATCCACCCTTATGTAAGTGGCTTAAAATGTTATTGAAATCCTCATTTTATTTTGGTAAATTTGTTAGGTGTCTTGCCTCACCGTTATTGATGCTACGGAATTATGTTTTAGTAACAAAACTGCGTACGTATACAGTAAGAAAAACCGACCGACCTCATCTTGATTCTTGGAAAAAGAACGATACCTAATTACATTAGCATATTATTAACACCATCATCTATAAACTTAGTTATCGAACGAGACTGGTTAGAACTAGAAGCGAACGATCATTCCCTGCCTATGTTTAAATTCATTTGAGGGCCAGTGGCCGTGTAATATAAAGCCAGCTATTTAATAATATTGCACTTACGTCAGCAGTTAAAATATAAAAAATGATAAGGTAATAAATTCATAATTTAACAAATTATCATGTAGTAAGGTTCGACTATATTTATATTTCTGCTTTATTTTAGCGTTATTACACCAGGTAGGTATACTTGTTAGTTATTATCATATCTGCAGAATTAGCAGAAGAGGTTTCACGTTTTTTCGAAAGAGAAAGATTAGTTTAAGTCTATACACTTTTTCATAATTATGATATACTTCTTATAGGGAACATCCGTCACAAAATGCACCCATGGCCTTAACGACTTAGCTAAAAATTAAATGCATGATTAATTAGGCAACGAATAAAAATAACTGGTCATTACCATTAAAATGATTTCCTTGTTACGAAAACAACTAGACCTCTATCATTCTGTAGTGAATCCCACATTTAATACTTTTTTCAACTAAGCTCAATGCAAATTGTTTCGTGAAGTGAACAAAACTGCTTACACGTGTAGAAGTTTTTGACTTCTACTGCTTGGATGGGGGAAATGTTCGTTATTATTTTTCATTGAAAGATCTACTGCTGCAAAATAATTGAATGAGCGATGATGATATGATCAAGCCCAAACAAAAACATCTACACACTCTCATTTCTCATAGACGAAATAAAGCAAGGCGTATTATATATTGTTCTGTAGATTCATGTATTGAATTCATGCAGCTAACCAACTATAACTACTTTAGTTACCTTTCCCGGCCCGGTCCGCCAACAACAATTTTACCAAAACTTAGAGATGTGATCCAAGTACCGGCACGTGGAGTTGAGCAAAAAATTCATAAAAATCATCTCCCGTATCCTTAGAGTAAGTTAGTATTAGTTGGTTACCACCAAGAGCAAACTATACGTTGTGCATCAAAACACAATCAGTAGCTTTGTGGCACAAACACAACCGTTCATTGTATGCTTTCTGTAAAAAAAAAAATGTCTAGCCTTAAGTTCTAGTATAAAGCCTGAATCTGAATGGAACCCCTGAGCCGGAGCCCTTGCCTGACATCACCCGTTACTCTGAAAGAAGAGTATTTCTGGGCAGTTGGATTTAGGATTCTTAAACCTTACAGAGGCTACCTACCTGTACAATTAGAAAGGCTCCCTAATTTCCATTTGAATCGGAGTTACGTTACGAGAATCCGCTTTGTTTTTTTTATTCTAATACCAGTTGCTCTGTTATCGGGGTTTGTATGTATGACCGTTGACGATTTACTGGACCAATATAGATTCTAAATTCATTCATAGTTAGTTCTTCTGAATTTCAATACTAAGATTTACCCTCTGACAGGTCCGCGACTATAATAATACATTTATGATCAAAATCTTAATTTTAAAAGTATGAAATATGTACCTTAAAGAAATTGTAAAAAGAAGATTTAAGGAATATCTTCGGGTTTATAGTAACTAATAAGTCAAAATAAGCAACAGAGAGGAGAAACAGTTAAAAAGTAACCATTGGATTGTAATGGTAAATGCATAGCTTTGCGTAGACAAAGCCTACAATTCACCCTTCATGTAATTCGGCCAATCCTATCTAGGGTCTCAACCCTTTGCTTTGGTCCGATAAAGGAAAGGAAGGGGTACCCTTGACTAACAAAAAAGAAAGGGTAGCTAACGACTCCATGCATGATATTGATAATAAAGCAAGCTGTAGAAAGGAGAGAGGATGGTAAACCTAAAACTTCCAGTTAAAAATCTTTGTTGGCTTGCTTGGCCTAGAAATCCACGTGGGAAAGACGACAGGTGAAGAGGATTTTTTGCTGTTGTAGTTGATATGAATCGATTGTTTGGATGCATTTTATTAGAATGTTCCTATATAGTGGACCCGACCGCCGAAAACGCCTGGCACGTGGAGAGTCGAGATGATCAATTTTATTTAGGATTAGGAGGATGCATCTATTTCCATCCTCTTGCCTAGGGTACTTTTAAATTTAAACCAGGTCTTTTTTTCAACCAGTAGAAGAAAATAAAAGAGGTATGGATCTCCGGATCTAAGTAAGTTATGGCAATGAATTCTAATTTCATACCAACAACTAAACGCAAACCATAAACTTGATATAACCTTTCATGAAATGGGAATGAAGCATTCTTAGTTTTGTTGATGTCCGTTTTTAAATCTATGAATGCATCATTTAGGAGTGATTGAGAACCTATAATCATCAACTGCTAGGAGCAACTGCTGTATTTTCATTTCGAATAAGGGACATAATCCTAAACGCCGGTTGGTCCCATCATGCTTTAAATTTTGTCTAAGGGGATTCAATACAACTTTAGCTAGAAACCCTTGATAAAGACTGGATGAACAAACGTTCAGTTTGCATTTCAATCCAATCATTCAATTTGACTCCGACCATTAAATAAAAAGAAGCGTTCCGGTAATTTTGTAAGTAAAATTAGGCTCCAGGTTCCAGAAAAACTTGCATAAACTACCACGACTTCTGAGGTATTTTAATTTAATTTAAAAGCCAGGAGTGGACCACAATTATAAGTGATCTGACTATTCATTCAATCTCTCCATACACTAACTGCCCAGTGAGCGAGTCCAACAACAACCACATTCAACCTTGTCTTCATCATCTCCAGACTTGAACATTATCCATCCATCCTTACTTTTTGCAATAATACTGACTAACATTAGCTAATACTCAGAAAATGCAAAGCCATTGACTGTCTGCCTGTGATAAAAAGTCATATAAATTGGCAAGAACCTACTCTGATTCCACCATTCTAGGCCTTTGTATTCCAGGCTTTGGATCGCAGAGTCGCCAAGAGAATAAAATAAAAACTGGCAGAAGAAAGTACATGTAGACTTGCATATCTTAAGAAATTAGTAAAATTGGGCATTCAAAAACAATTAAAGGAAGCCCCACATTTTAAAAACGCTTCAATAAGTGGGACCTATTCCCAGTCAAATAAAAATGTTTGCATACGCGGTGACGTTGATATGTGCAGTTTTTCCCTGCACCTATATAATTGACCCAACTCAATCGTTTCAGTACACTTATGAATTTAATGTACCATACCAGTCCGTCATTCCAATTGAACCCATTGATAATCCAAATGTTCCCTACCCCCAAAATCCATTTACTTCAAAAGATTTGTCGGGACAAATTGTAAGCGAAGAAAGTTTGGAGAAAAGTCGACCCTTTTCCACTGTTTCACCAGTAAACAGCGGTGTCGACAGGATTGTTGAGATTCCATCCCAAGATGCGCCTCATGCGTTCATCCCGATCCAACAGCCGAATTCGATGGAATTTAATAAGATTCCTGAAGAAAGTGAAAACCCGGTTGTGCAAATCAAAGACGGAAATCTGAAGGGATTTATCATGAAAACAGTTAGTGGAAGGAGGATCGCTGCATTTCAAAGCGTTCCGTACGCTGAATCGCCCATCGGGCTAAATCGTTTCAAGGTCAGTCGAAATATGCTCAAATATGGCAAGTATGCAGATTTTTACTGACAAAAAAACTAAAATGCATAAAACTAGCAAGAATTTTGACACTGTACTTTCACTTCCTGTGAAAAAGATTTTTATGGTAGGCTATAAGGATTAAGTTTATTATATGCAATTATTGAAAGCAGTTCTTTAAGATTTAGAAGTTTAGGAGATAGCAGATGTTAAGCTAACGAATAAGGAAAGCTGTTGCTGATACGGAGCTGTGGGATCTGTGTTATTGACTCAATTTATAATGTAAATCCTAAGACAAAATACTACAGAAAAAGCATCTTTCCTCTACTTTACGCGAGAGATTAATTTGGAGTGCGTGGGATACTACTTATGATTAATCAATCATACCCCTTTCAGTAGATTGGGTGATGCATTCTGAAGAAGAAATGCCTCATTTTAGATAAAAAAGAGTACAAGGTTATCTTTGTGAATTGACAGGCACCAGAAAAAATCTCTCCGTGGAAGGGAACACGGGATGCGATTGCAGAAAGTCCGACTTGCATTCAAGCTGACTTCTTTCAACAATACAAGATACATGGACAAGAAGACTGTTTATATCTTAACGTTTACACTCCACAGGTCAGGGTCAATTTTATATATTGCTTTTATTTCGCTTGTAGACTTAATAAAAACAGAAACTGCAAGTATTAGATAGGTTATTGCATTAGGCAACGACCTTTACAAGCTTTAAAGACGCTATATTCATTAACTTTGTGTAGTACGCAAAATACACTAAATCTGCAGCAGTATTGCCAGCCATTTTGGTACATTTAGGGAAAATTGAAGGGTCAATTAAACAGTGCAGTGGGTAATTAAGGGGATCATATTGTATTTCCCAAAATTGGGCTAATTCCACTTAAAGGACTTAAGGGTAGGTAGTGCTAAAAAAACCGCAATGATAATGATGAAAGTGGCTATGGCATAACTGCTGTAGATTTATTATATATATTTAAAAAATATTGTATCAAAAGTGTATTCAAGTGGACTTAATTAAAATTTAAGATATTTGGATTGGTATGAACTTTGACCTTCCAGTTACCAAAGCAAAATGAAGTTAGAAAGAAGGGTCTTCCGGTCATGGTCTGGATTCATGGCGGAGGCTGGTTTTTTTCAACTAGCGCCCTGTATGGACCCCATTTCTTGCTGGACCAAGAAGTGGTCATGGTCTCTATGAATTATAGATTGTCTATGTTCGGTAAGATTCATAACATCATAATCATCCATATGATACACATTTTGAAGGTAAAAAAAGAAATGATGGCCATTGTCCACCGGCTAGTGTTAATGTTACAAGTACACTCCATCTTTAACAGCCTATACATCGTGACTACTTCTATATCTAGTAAACCTTAACTGAAGAAGTTGGGAGTTGGGGTACGACAATTAGGCGTAAAGGACAAGGAAATGTAGAAATGCACAGATTCCATAAGTTTTGTTTAACATTGCTCACGAGCAAGGGCAAGGCCGCATGTAGTATGCAGTTATGCACTGAGGAGTTACTAGTATTGGTATTGAACTTGGGCTGCGAAACTGAAACCTGAAACTATGCTTCCAAGACAAGATCTATAATGGAATAAAAGCTGTAGAAGGACAAATTTGCAATAATATCCTAGTAAAAGTAAAATAGAGTAAACGAATAGAGGCCAGGAAGCATCGTAAAAATGTTTTGTCCATAACTGCTCAATGTAGTCAATGCAGTTGTCTTTGTCTTATCATTCATGAATCATGAATATGATGATATAATAGTCTCTAACTATAGCAGGAAGGCAGAATTGCACTGGCAACCTTCCCGATAAAAGTTTAGTGCCTGTAAAACTAGGTAACTGTTTAAAAAAATCTCGTAATTATTAATCCCTGATACACTTCTGGTTCTTTCTTGTCCAGTTTCATTGATTTACTGTATTTCTGGTTTCAATTCTTTATAATTAATAGTTCCCCCTCTAAAAACTCTAATTTTTTAAAATTCTCACAGCAAATACAAATCATAATCATTCCATACAATCAATCGTGCGGTTTCTAAGAATTCTAGCTATAAGTTTTCGCAGAACTGGCTGCCTGTATATTTTTGATTTTACTCCACCCGACTAGGTTGCATAATAGTTACTTCGTAAAAACTTGTTTTAACACAATGCCTTTCCTTGTCATGATTAAGTGGAGAAATCTTTAAAGTCCTGTTTGCAATTTTTTTACCACGAACCAAAGAAACTGGACAACATTTAATGGAGAAGATGAAAACATGTATAAAAACTGGTAGGAATTGGAATATATCATAGATTTAAGCATAAAAGATACCCTGAGATAATTGGACATAAAACAGTTCCTATTCCAGCAAGCTAAAATATAAAAAAAACTCGTTTCGCGATAAGGTATTCTTGGCTGATTGTTAAATTGTTATCTCACTCCACACACAAAAAGAATAGATACAAGATAATAAACCTAGAGCCGCGCCATTGCGCGTCGCAGTCGCCGCAGCTTTGAGTATATTATCTTTATTAATCTACTGAAGAGTACAGATTCAACTTCATTCAACATAAAAAATGCATGGCCCATTAATTTACAAGGTTGGAAAGCAACTTTCCAAATACTCGACTGAGAAACTGACTGACAGTATATGAAAAATATCATGATACAAAGCTACGATGATCGTGACCGCATAGTGCATAGTTTCTGTAATGAATCACATTAAATTATATTTAGAATGTCTGAATTTTTAAGGATTTTTGAGCACTGGTGACGAAGCTGCATATGGCAATTATGGGCTTATGGACCAGATATTGGCTCTGAATTGGGTGAAAGATAATATTGCAGCGTTTGGAGGAGATCCCAGTAGAGTCACAATTGCAGGGGAAAGTGCAGGTGCCAGCTCGGTACACTTTCATATGGTCTCACCACTTGCAAAAGGTTAATACACGAACAAGGTTCCTTATACTTAGTTTTATGCGTTCCGTGAAATGAAACTTTGCCTCATTTGTTGTAACAAACTGATTTCACTATGCATGGACTCGTTAGGTTTATTTCATCGAGCTATTTCCCAAAGTGGGTGTGCCACATGTTTCTGGTCAATATCTGAGAAAGCAGCGGATATCACTAGGAAGTACGCCTCGTTGCTCAACTGTACTGGAACCTCAGAGCAAATGATATCATGTCTTAGAGGAAAGGATGCACAGCAACTTGTAGGAACTCAACTAGCACTCTTGGTAGAAACTATATCGAATTTTTAGTTATTGAATACTTCTATGGACCAGTATTACGTGCATGGTGCATTTATATAATACGTATGCCTTTACAATCTTAGGAATGGACCATTTATCCTGTAGTAATCTTTGGGCCAGTTATAGAAATACCGCACATCGGTTCTTACATTGAAGAACTGCCAGAAACAATTTACAGAAAAAAACAAGCAGCCAACGTCCCATGGATCACAGGCTTTAATGCAGACGAAGGAGGCGTTAACATTGCCATATTATTTGGAAATAATCAATCTGTTTCCCAGATTAACAATGAATGGGACAAATATGGTCCAATCTTATTGGAATTGAAGGGGTCGGGGGACAAGGCGGTGGAATTGGCTAATGAAGTTAGACAGCATTATTTGGGAAAAGAAATGATCCGTTATGAAAATCGACACAAAGCTGTGAAGGTACATGAATATGAGCCTAATTTGTTTGGAGAAAAACGGCCTCTCTAAAACTTTGCATTTGCCACGAATCTAGATGTTTTCGGACAGATACAGCGTAGCCTGTGGAGCGAAAGCTATCAACCTTCATAATGCATTTACTGACCAACCAGTTTATGCATACTATTTATCCTACAGAGGAAACTACAGCGTTGTACAAGCTTTGAGCCAAAATCCCAAAGACTGGGGTAAGCAAATCTTGGATGAAACACTACTTCGTCTTCATATACAATCCAATTTTATTTCCCGTATTGTCCTTAACACCTTTCAGGAGTTAGTCACATAGACGACCTTATATACCTTTTCAACAATTCTGCTTACTACCCTACGGTAAAACTTGAGGATGAAGAGTACAAAATGTCTCGTTTGATGACCAGTTTGTGGGCTAATTTCGCAGCATCTGGGTACGTGCTCTCGTGTTTCATGAAAGTATCATACATATGCATAAACAGTCCGTCCAATCTTAACTAATCCGCTTTTACAACTATACAGAAAGCCTCAATTAGATTGGACTGTTCACCCTTCCGCAAGAAATATCTGGAACCCTGTTTCGAAGAAGTTGGAATTTGACTCATCCTCTCCGGTGGAGTATTTTGATCTGACATTAAGCCCTAAGATGATTCAAGACCCGTTTCATGAGAGAAATGAATACTGGAAAAGTCTCAGACTGAAAGACTAGTAGAGACTAAATGCTTCTGACTGCTTACCGAAGCTGGTGAGGTAAAACCATAGTATGGAGGTTATATCCATAAGATTACTTTGCCTATGTGTCCTTTGGATGGAAGCTCGGCCATATTAGCTGTATGAGCTTATCCCCTAGGATAAGTTTTTAACAAGACTGATTGAACTATAAACGTTAATAATGGCAACTTATAAAGGCATGACTTTGTAAAATATAAATGGTTATTTACCCTAGTTATTGGTAGTTATAAAGCTAAGCCTTATAAATTTCGACAGTATTTAAATCTTCAGATAACTCACTTGTACTAGTGTTGTTTTAGCAGCTAAGATTAAATAAAATGTCAACGGACCCGAATTAAAATATTTTGCTGGGTTGATAAAAAATTAAAGGTCCCTAGTCCCTAGTCTGTACAAGTTTAAATATTTGCTCCTTTTAATACAATATTCTATATTGAAATTCTGCTGATACATAGTTTTTATTTTATCAAAATGAATTTCAATAAACAAGCTGCATCTTAATGCAACACACATTCGTACATCTAGACAAGGAGGAATTCAATACGCTATTAATAACTTCGCCACACCTTTACGAGTCACTTCGATCTCTGTGACTTCGAAAAAGATTGTTTGATGCTGGGTCCCCCTGTCCCTCCCTGGATGCAGCCTATGGTGCAATGTTTTAGTTGAAAATGTAGAGGTAGTTAAAATGGAGTGGTCAATTATTCAGACCTTACCTTGACTTGTATATTAGCACGCAAAATTGCAGTTCTCAATATCATCAATTTGGTTCTTCGCTCATATTCTAATCCCATTCGCAAAGTTTTCTCAAACGTAAAGTAGCGCTCGTCAACATTCTTTGCATGAAGGATTTTATTATGGGAATCGATCCGAGCTTGAATTTGCCCATCCAGTATCAACGCCATCAGCTCATTTTCAAGTTGAGTAACGTTTGTATTGAAACTTTGGGCCATGCGAATCATATCAGCAGAAGCATACGGACGAAAATACTGAACTAATCCACGGCTTCGAATTTCTGAATACAGTGTTCGAACATGCGGTGAAATTGAAATGTCCAAAAGAAAGCTATCCTATGAAACGCAATCAATAGACCATTTAGTCAAGGTAAAAGTATAAAACCATTATCAGCCTTGTCAACAGTTGCAGAAGAAAACTTCCTTACCTTCATTTCATCTAGTAGCAGTAAGCATTTATCATACTTTGATTCATGGAAACTGGTTAACACGTCTCGCATCTGTGGTTCTAACTCCAGAAACAGCTTAAATGAACTATACACAACAACACAATTTTATGTAAACATAATACTCGAAAGAAACAAAAAAAAAGGTTTCAAAATGCACTTAACCTGCTTCCAATAACGCTTTCTTGAAGCTCAGATCTATCAAACGTCGCCAATGCACACAAACCAGCGTACACAGCAACATTATTCGGTGATATAATATCAGAAAAATCACACTGGTCAAAATTGACTTGAAGAAAATGCTTCGCTGCGGACTTGTATTTTTTCATCGCCAACTCAGCCAAGCCCATTGCACACTGCAACTTTGAGTTCGTGTTTGAGTGTTCCTTAGTTGCCTGTATAATACGATCTAAAACTGTTAAATTGCTCACATTACCAAACACGGAATACATTGTAGATTTCTTCCAAATGGCTGAGAAACAGATCCATAACTAAACACAATTTAAAATAAGCCCAACTTAAGTGACGGATCTTACTTTCTTTTCATCGGTCGGATCAGGTGTGTTCTCAGCTTTTGCTACAAAGTTGAATACATGAGACCAGTTCTGAAGATATATTGATACCTAAAAATAACCCCATGAAAATATTAGCAACTCAACAGCACTATTGAATCTTGCATCTACATAAATAACCATCTAACCAACCTTAATAACATTCAAGCACATGCTTATAACATGCTTTGCCGAGGTACAATAATCTCTCGCCCTTGAAAACGACTTTAGTGCGCTCATAAGGTCTCCACATTCGAGATAAAATTCACCCAGATCGTCATATCCTCTTCTAATGCTTTCCTTGATGGAGTTAGATTTATAATTTTTAAGATCCGTATCCAATTTATCCAACATCACAGCCGCTTTCTTTGTAGTTTGCTCAATCCAATTCGTGTCCACCTTGGGCAAATCTGCAATAACGGGAGGTACTACCACAACCGCTGGAGCCGCCGCACCCCCAACCGCCACATCCGGCAAAGCCGGGGTCCTTTTACATCACATACACTAATTGAAATATACCCGTCATATAAAATAATAATATTGTAAGCGGTCCCTGTACTCACAAAGCAGTCACAGCGTCATGAAGCTTCTTATGTAATTGCTGATACATCCCAACATTCATGGTTTTGTAGACATGGGCAATAGCCAACTTCAAAGCCTCAATTTTTAACGGAGGACAATGGTCCGCAATATGGATAAGCCTGAGGAGTCTAGCTGTCCCCGTGTAGTTTGCAATATAGCTCTCCACATCCTTAAAAAAAGGATAAAAAACTTGATAGCTTGGTCAAATCAAAATAACAACAGTACCGTACTCCCTCGACAATAATGTATAAAATGTATATTTAACATGGGAGAGATACCCCTACATAACATGTAAAGGATAGCAGCAGCGGCTTAATAAACGCGGGCGGCCTATTGTCGAGGGTACTGCAATTAATTTATAATAATATTTAAACATTTACCAAAGCAGGATTCTCAACAATAAACATTTCGGGCTGTTGCGGCTGGTCCACCGCACTGTTTTCATTTTGATCATCCGTAATGTCAATTTGCATCGGCTCCACTCCCCCCACAGCCACACCCCCAACTCCAAGGTCTGGACCAGGCATTTCCCCTTTTTTCACCGTCTCAGATCTACAATTTCATCAAGTTTTTTAAAAAATTAACAAAATATCAAAAAAGTTGACAAAAAAGCAGAAAAAAGTAGCTCAATCAAACGACAACGAACTTACTTATCCTGACGTTGCCGAGCGTGTGGAATGGTGTTTTTTTGACGGACCTTTTTCTTAAAATATTGCACTTGTAATTTATGTTTTTTTATATCAAATTTTTAAAATAACTTTTTAAAATTGTGTGAATTTTGCAAGAAACGACTATTTTGAGCAACTTCCCGCATCCAACCTAACCAGAACCTCTTCTATGCCTCTTTTTCTACTCTCCTCACGGCTTTACATATAAAAATGGGCAAAATCCTATGCAAAAATCCTAGGAAAGGAACGGTCACACGGTCATCCACAAACAAAAGGGTCAAAGGTCAAGGGTTGATGGTCAGGGTAGAAAAACGAATTCCAAAATCTCAGATAAGATACGCTTATCATCATCATGTTCGTGGTACAATACAAACGGTGATGGTTTGGTTTGGTTTGGTTTGGCCTTTCTTGGTCCGTTTCCATTGAATTCTAATATTTCTAATCATAATCAATCACGAATCAATAATGCCAATTATTCGGCTTTTTTGGGGGGTTTTTTAGTGTTTTTTTAAGCATGTCAAAATAGCGTAAGTTGAGCTGGAATGCTGGAAATGATCTGCTTTAAAGTATTGCCCATGAAATGACTACTTTCTACTTAGGATACTACGAATAATAATGCATATTTCCCGTGTCATTTGTTTTAATTATTTACATGAAATCCATATACTGTATTACATTCGGTTAAGTTTAAAACATTCATTTTTCTATTTTTTGAAGTGAAGCAAAACAGCTTAAATAAGTTATCTATTAGTCAAAACGAAGCTAACTTTTTGGCCGTATTCTTGCAGTTCCCTTTGTACAATTATGCAAAGAAACTCAAGATTGTTGGTAGACCGATCGTTTGCTTTTTAACTTTTTCATCTGGAAATGATAAAAAGGATAAGTAAGGAAGAAATGTCAATTGTTTTTTGTAAAAATAGTAAGTGATTTTTACTCACGTATTCAGCTTGTTCCATCCTATCAAGGGCATCCCCAGTACGGTCCTTGCCCAATACTTCTAATCGGCTTATACTTGTCAAAACCTCTTGACCTTCCTCTTTCTCTTTTTCAGTTGCAGGGTTCGAATACACGTCCAACTGTTAATGATAAGAAGTACAGAATGATATTAGAATTATTTATATTTTATGAAGCCCACTAAATCTTTACTATCGTGAGTGATACTTTGTGTCTAGGCTGCGGCGTATGCATAGAAAAAATTATGTTTTGAAGCATATTTGTGACATGAAAATGATAGCATATGCATGCGGCTATTTAACGCGGACGGCCTATACACGAGAAATTACGGTAATGGGCAATGGGAATTCTTAGTACCTGAAGAATAATTGATAGAATCACAGCCATGATCCTTTCCAAATCTAAATGAATTATCTCAGCCTCCAACATGTTCTGCTCGAGAGCAACTATTACTGGAAATAAGTTAATAAAACAGTTTTAGCATCAGATCATATATCACTCTGAAATAAATATGATTGTAAAGAAAGGTAGATATTTACATGAAACGTAGGTTTCGATCCGCCTAAGAGAAATATGCTTCAAGCTCGGAATTTTCATAGGTCTTTGTGAGAGCATAGCTAAGTTATTGGTTGCTAGAAGGTCATACATTGGTATTATTTCTACTTCTGAAGTCCCTGGCCCAACCTTCCTGACACCATTTTAATTAATATTATTGCCGACAGCCTCATTTGTATGTACAGAGTACAAAGATTAGTAGACTATTTATCAAAAGCTGTACCAAAGTCTCTAAAGGATCATCCGAAAGTTTTTTTTCTTCCCTTAACTCCTTAACCGACAGCTCCAAATTCGCTACAATGACTGCCACGATTAAATTTGCAAAGACAAAGGCTCCAATGGAGACTGCAATGATCAGATAAAGGGCCAGCATGGGGAAATATTCGGTCTATATGAAAAATATGATGGAAATGAATTTCTGAACATTACAACCAAATATTTTATGAGTTTTTACCGACTCTCTGAACTCATCCAAAAGCTCATTCCATCCATCCTGGGTGACACATATGAACAGGACAAACCAAGCGTCTAAAGCGCTCTCAAATCTGGACGTTTCCAGATCCTTGAGATCGAACAAAATGACCCCCATTACGGCCATTACAAGCATGAATATAATCAAGACGAGTAAAATGTTAGCCATGTCCACCCCAGACTTTATGACCGTGTGCGTGACGATGGATAAGCTTGTCAGGGAACTGAACAAATAGTATTCGATTCAGTAAATAAATAGAATAGCAAAAGGCAAGCTTTTTTAAGCGTTATTAAGAAGTTTCCATTATTATGTACCTCATCGATTTTAAACTTCTGAACGCTCGAACAACCCGGACAATTACAATCGCTCGACTTCCTCCTCCCACAATGGGAAACACGGCCGTCAGAATTATCAAGAAGACTATGACAAAATCCAAGACATTCCAAGCCACCTGTCAAAGATATATTTTTATATACTTTGCTCATCAAAAAGTAAGGAAGCTATCTAAATTGCATCGCATCATTAGCATTTACCTTCCAGTAGGATCTGAAGTCGTACATCCACTTTACAACTATCTCAAATATGAACACGCTGAGAATAATCTGATCGACTACTTTAAACACTTCTGCGAACTCTGCAAAATTTGGGAAGGTAGTTAATCCGATCAGAACGGCACTTAGCATAACTAATCCTAGAATAGTGAACCTATAGAGAAAAAAAGCGTTAACATTAGGCAAGCATTTATTTAGGTCATTTTTCAGTTGAATGTTATCAAAAGGGACCAAAGGGATACTACTCAAAGATACTTGTTAATTAAAGCCGGAAAAGTATCTCCAAAAAGAGTAAGCAATAAGCAAGCAAATGCATTCTTTTTGGGTTTGGTATTTGCTTTGCATGCTGTAGGTGTGGCTTTCCCATTCAGCTATACTTTATTTAACATTTTAACGTTAAATTAAACCCGTTAAATGTAAAATGTACCTGAAAAAGGCACTCTGTAGTACTCTGCTGAGAAACTTATGAAAAACAATCTTGTGATATTCATAAGCATCAAGATCTACAACAGTATAAAATATTTCCGTCCTCTTAGTCTTGTATTGAACTTTCTTTCCACAAAAGTAACTATCAAATTGAGTTCCGACATCTAAATGACAATGCTTGTCCTTATCCCTTCCCTGAAGTACCTCATCGGCCAGATATGTACGTTTCTTTTTTTGAAAGTGTAAAAATGTCCCCTTAGAATTGGTTTCATCTTCAACTTTCACCTCATCCGCTTTCTCGTCCTTTTTTTTCCTTTGCCGGAGAAATGGTGGACGACGTTGGGACGGAGATTCCTTCAAACTCATAAGTAAAACGGGTCATTAAACGAGCCGTTAGTGGGAAGTAAAAGTTAGGATGAAAGAATATTGCGAGTTGGTAAAAAAACTTAAAAATCCAGACGATTCAGCTAGAATGAGATTGCATGAGAAAAATGGTTTCTTTGGTTATGCATCAACCGAGTCCTATCGTAAGTCCTAGGTTTCATTCTCATAATGTCATTTTGATGATACTGTTGGTCGGACCTGGGTAATTTTTATGGGCATGCAATTGGTTTTTTTTGTGGACGTTAATTTACAAAATTATTAACCAAGAGTTTTAGAATAAGCATGTATTTTAAATTGATCCGTTGCAACAACTTGTTGCAGGACTGTTCATCAACTTTATTTTTAAACAACATTATAAACGGCAAAGATAATACAACTTTCATTTTTAAAGGACAACCATGTTAACAAATAATGATCCGTATACAAAATAGCGCAACAATAAAATACAAAGGATCCTATTAATCTCATTAATTAATTGTTCCCCGGAGGGTTGAATAGTTTGTTTTCATCAAGTTTTATTCCGATTCTTCATTTGTTGTAACTGTAAATGAGAGAAATATTGACGCATAAGTCGTGTCTTCTAATGTATTAGTTGTAGTATTTAGTATTCTCAAGACTTTAGCTTACATAAGGCATTTCCCGAAGACCTCTTTCAACTGCAGGCAAAGTGCCCTTCATCTTCTTAGACTTCTCGATAGGTATCACAGTTCCGTCAACTTTCATGGTTTGTTCCATAATATCTTGAGGAGTCGTAGCTTTCTCAGCATCAGCCGCTTTTTGTGTCGCATGCATATCAAGCTATTTCATGAAAACTCCAGTCAGTAAATTGCATAAATGTATTTGCACATTATTCTCAAAATAAGTGGTTGGGAGAAAAGTTTTTTATACCTGAAGAATTATTGAAAGCATTACACCCATGATCTTTTCGAAATCTCCATGAATCATTTCTGATTCAAGCATGTTTTGTTCCAAGGCTACGATTACTGTATTAGTACATTCAACCATTTAGTCTCATTGCAAAAACCTACTTTTGTAGTACATATATTTCACAGTTTAAAAAATACTAACAACTGATGTAGGCTTGTAATCGCCTGGTAGAAAACTTCTTAACGTTCGGTACCCTCATAGGTCTTTGCGATAGAAGGATTGTATTGTTCTTCTTGAAAAGGTCGAATGTTGTAAGGATTTTTAACTCCGGGTCAGATAATGCTCCCTAAAAATATCATAATGTTTTTAATTAAAATATACCAAACGTGACTGCTAAAAAAAACATAAAATCCCAATCCCAAATGACCATTCTTACATTGGAGTCTAAAGGGTTATCAAATGTTCTTTTCTCTTCCCTGAGCTCTTTAACAGAAAGCTCCAAATTAGCCACGATGACAGCAATAATTAAATTAGCAAATACAAAAGCTCCAATCGAAACAGCAAAAATGAGGTAGGAAGCAATCAAGGGAAAATATTCTTTATTTCGAAACTCATCCAACACTTGATTCCATCCATCTTGGGTAACGCAAATAAATATAACGAACCAAGCATCCATAGCGTTTAGAAATCGCTGGAAAATTAGAATTATATGAAACTTCTGAATAATAATCCTGATTAGATTTTAGCTATTTACCTTAGTATCTAATTCAGGAAGATCGAACAGGATCACCCCCATTACGGACATTACAACCATAAATATCATTAGAACTAGGAGGATGTTTCCCATGTCTGCTCCGGATTTTATTATAGTGTGCGTAACTATTGGAAGGCTGGATAAAAAGCTGTAAGGAAACAGGATACGTTTAGTCGATTATAAATTGAAGTTGGAAGGATAAGCTTATTAGGGTCAGTAATGTAATGAATTACCTAACAGAACGCAAGCTTCTGAATGCTCGAACAACACGTACGACTATCAGAGCTCTGCTGTTACCAAATACCGGTACGACCGCGGCCACAATGATCAGGGATACTATGCAAAAGTCAAGTATGTTCCATGCAACCTAAAAAATAGCAATATATATATAGTTTACCAACGAGTAGTTGACTTATCATGCATTTTTCATGGTCAGTAAATGTAGAAAAAATATCGTTCTAAAATACCATCCAAAACAGCCGGAAATCGTAAACCCACTTGATAATGATTTCGATTAAAAATACGCTAAGGATAACTTGATCCATTATGTGGAAGATTGTTGAATATTTTTCCACCAAGGATTTTTCGGTCTGTAAACCAATAAGAATTGCATTGACAAGAACAAGCAATAGGATTGACACCCTGAAACAATAAAAATAAAGTCATGCAATCTTTTAACATAATAATTTAGGTTTTTCTAAGCTCAATCCCTTCCATCAAGCTTACCGGAAAGTACTACTTTGCAAAATTTCATTAAGAAAGTTGTGAAAAACCACTTTGTGATACTCATAATTGTCAAGATCAACGATGAATGCGAACCGTTCCGACCGTCTTTCTTTGTCTCGAACAGCCTGAGCTTGAAAATAAGTTTCACATTCGGTTGCGATGTTTGCATGAAAAAAAGGGTCATGCTTTCTAGTCCTGTCTTCGTAATGGTATTTTCGGGTCTTAGGTTTCGAATGGATGAAGTTGCCCTTTGCAGGTTGTTCATCTTTTTCAGTACCGTCGAACTTTACACCTTCGCGTGCTTCATCATCTACGCCAGGATCAGTGTCCATTTTAGGGGATTCCGTCGAAGGTAGTGTCGTGGGTTTGGGAATTGACGGCATCGTTCTTTATTGAAAAATACATTTATTTTTTCGAAAGTTCGAAATGCTATTTTGAAAACTACTTTTTATCCTGCAGGATTCTGTTCCGATCCCTTGTCTTCGTAATTTTTTATCCATTGCCATGGTGAAAATTTATACGGTAAATTACCCGGATGGGAGATAGGATGCGGAAAAAGTAAATGTCGTAATTTTTGTCATATTTTCAAAACCAGCCTTTAGGTCAAGCAGCTCTATTCACCCATTGTCTGCATTTTTGCATAAGGAAATAAAATGTTTATCCCATTAGTGATCGTTTTTGGGTGCATTTTTTGGTTTGCAATGACTTGGTTAAAGTGGTACTTAATTAAAAGCGATTCGAAGAAGTATCAAATGGACGAAGAGTTGTTAAAGGTCATGAAGGGAACGCCAGGAGATGAAAAGGCTGTTGCGGAGGTAAGAAATAAAATTTAGAGCGTAGAGTAGACCTAAAATATCCAGTTTAAGGAGAAAAATTAAGCATTATATTTTTCGATTTCAATTATTTTTAGGCAATGAAAAGATTTGAAAATCGAAAAAAGGCTGAGCAAAAGGTGAAAATTGAAGCGTCAAGTGGAAAAACATTATTCGACGAGGTTTTAGAACTGCGGACAAGACCTAAACGAAGACCATCTCCTAAATATACAGCGGACATGGTAATTTCCTACAGAATGTGCTAAATTAACGCATTATTTTAAGGTGTCAATTTAATAAGCGACCCTATCTTACAAATGTCATTTTTTGCTAATTATACCAGTTTGAAGACCCAATAAGTCGCCTCAAAGATAAGTTGGACAAGGAAGCTAAAGATAAGAAACAGAGTAAAGGTCACGGCAAGGGGCTGAACATTTGAAGGCTCATTGAAATCGTCATCTCGCCACATAACCGTATCGGAAAGTTTAGCTCTGTTGTCATCATTAGGTTAACGTTAGTGGTTACAATTAAATACTAACTCTCTTTTATCTCTAATTGCTACCTGTTATGTTTAAATAATAATAAATGTGTTGCTGCAAAAATAATTACGTGCATAACGCTATTTTATTCAATCGTTCCTATTCTTAAACCTCATTGGGCATTTTTACCTGTGATTGCTACAAACCAACTCACAATAACTTCCATACATGGCATTTTGGAAAGAACTCCAAAACAGTTGGAAAACTGCAAATTATAGAAGCGAAATACTTTCAATTTGTCTACATGCATTTTCATTACGCTCAAGGCTCAAATCAATCATCAATATATGCAGAATGTTAGCAAAAGAACTTAAGAAACGTCTTGTACTTTCAACCTGCTATACTTGGTAATAAAAGCGAATAGAATAGATGCAGAGTCCATGCCATGTTATAAATAATCCAGCTAAACACCACCGGTCCATTTGAAGCCAGTTCCATCAACAAGAACAAGAACCCTCTTGAGAAAGTCATAAAATACCTTAAGAATTTTGCGGTTTTTCCCCGTAAAATATCCTTAAAACATGGAAATAGTAGAGTCAGGAAATGTCGAGTATTGGGAAACCCGATGGATAGAACACCGAACTGGATGGCATGCTCCTACAGTGAACCCATTCCTTAAAAAGTATTTCCAATTAATGACAGGTCAGAATTTACCTGAAAGTCCGCCCCCCGTGGGAAGCCCTGAGTTCATGAGTAATTCAACTAAACGATGGTTTATCCCATTGTGTGGGAAATCCTTAGATATCCCTTTCCTACTTGATATGGGTTATCAAGTATTTGGGGTTGAAGGGGTTCGTCAAGCCATTCAGACGTTAGATACTGAAAACAGTCTCAATCTCTTGTTGGATGAAACTGAGTCCATCTATAAAGGGCCGGATGGAAGGCTTAAAATATATTTGGGAGACTTGTTCAAATGCCCGATTGAAAGGTTTGGACCCTTCGACTATGTCTGGGATCGGGGGTCATTTATCGCTCTGGAGTACCCCTTCCGGGACAGTTATAAGGTCATGATGCAAAGGGCTCTGAGGAAGGCTGATGGCTCTTGTACGGAAATACAATATTTTTACTATTTATGCTATACTCTCTGCATTTTAGTTATTAAATTTTAAAGATAAAGGAAGGGTGTTTTGATCATTTTGCAGGTGATGACTTCAGGTATCTTCTGGAGACTACAAGGTATGACAGGACGAAATACCCTGGTGAGTTTTTCAAACATTTTGAATTGTAGCTATATTTATAGAAGTGGAATTGATAATTGATATAAAAATATGAATTGTACTTTTTTCAGGACCGCCTAGAAGTGTTTCTGATGAAGAGATAGAAAAATATTATGAAGATTGGACGGATGTAACATTCCTGGAAAAAGAGCCCCTTCCTAACGACCATAATTTACGAAAAGTGCCCGATATCGGACCAGACTGTGATGCATTGATCTATTTGCTTACACATAGACAGTTATAATAACTGTTGACAATTAAGTATACCTTAATTAATATTAATTGTCATTCATTTGTGTCTTCCAATACCAGTGACAGCAGTCGGAATAAAAGTGTAGTAACAACAGCGAAGTTGCCCTGTAGACGTTTCTTTCATATTGGAATTACATGAAGATGAAAATATTTTATATTGTAGTCACAAAAGCTTTTCTATCAATTACCTTTCAAGAAAGAAACTGGAAAGTTTACAACTTTTATGATTCCTGATATCCTGTTCCTGATTACAACCACTCAAAGCTGTATTCCTGTGCTCTGCATTGATATAGCATTCATGATACATAATCTGGGCAAGTATTATTTCTAGGGATTTTAAGTTAAATTTTAAGTTAAAATCATGATTCTACCCAGCGCATAAAGGTAAAGACGTAAAGGTAAAACTTCAGAAGCCATTATTCTACTTTTGCTAGAGGTAATTAGTTAAAATCCAGATAACATTTCTTTCCATCCTCAAGTAATGATAAGGAAAGCACGCATTGAAATCATTAATTATTCCAGTAGCTTTCAACAGCATTTAAGCAGCCAATGCGATGGCTGAATGATAAGCATTTGTTTGGATGTTTTAGAGAAGTAAAATACATCCAATTGCAAGAGATGCAATTATCATCGCCAGTCGTAGTTAAGAATATTTAGCCAACTCTGGAACGAGCTGGCTCACTACTGGATTTTCTGGTAGTCGAGGAAGAGAGTAATAAAGATCTATGCAATTACCACACAGTCTTGCCTTGGACAAAATCTGCTACTCTTTCTATCACTTCAGCCATGAACCAAACAACCGTACCGTTATAAGAGGTACTAATAAAATCTTCAATAATATAAAGTGAATCTAACTCCAATTTAGAGACCTCTTGGTTTAGTATCTTTGTTAAGGTTTGCTCATGTCTTTTGCTTAATCCAGGACACATCTGCACAATATATTTACTTATTAGACTTAAGCCTCTTTTTGTGCTGTTTGTTAACCCTGGACTTGCTGCTGTTGTAATGATAGTAAACAGAAGGAATATGTAGCAGTTCAAGTTGACAAAATTAGAAGCAGTCGCGTCCTGTATGATTATCCAATGGATAAATGGATAATTATATTTAGTGTAGATCTATCCAACTGCGTGGAATGAAACGCTAGAACCGTTACTTCTTCCCTTCAGATACTCTCAAACTACAGAGTTGTAAGCATAGGGAAAGGACAATCAAGCATTTGTGTTAGTTAGTTTATACTTTTTTCAAGGGTTTCCTTCAGTTGCATTTCTTACTGCAACTTCTTAAGGAATCCTTCTTGTACTTTCTACAAGAAGTAAATGGTAATAGTAGACACCGGCCCGCATATGAAGAAATAGTTGGGATTTTCCAGGTTATTTTAGAAAAATTGTAAGTTTAAAATATTAGTTCTGAACTTGTGGAAAGGATAATTATCATTTAAAGCTTTATAAAGAGTTTTTAAAGTAATAAATAGCAAGTAAAAGCTACTGTAATAATGCACACAATTTTTATGACAATTGCATATAATATACCTAAAGATCCTCCACGGACTTTAAGTAATAAGAAATAGTGAATTTTGAACAATTTAACGAGAAAAACTTCGGTTTTGTGTTAAACTTTGCCATAAAATTGTATACACGTAAAAGAAGTTGAAACTAAAATTTATAAGGATACATCCCAAGGATACATTTAAAAGTCTGATATTCCATCATCATGGTCCATCCTTGTTGTGGAAAAGATATCCAAAAAGCAGCAAAAGCCGTCGCTGTTTTTGATATTGTATGATTTTCTTAAAAGTATAAAAGTAATATGCATTTTGGTGAAGAATTCCCACTTACAGTATTGCTTTCTCCAAGATCTTATCGGTCATTGAATTGATTGCTGCTATCGTCTTTGAAAGTGGACCAGTGACCATACTCTCACAAGATACGGATGACCCTGATAGCAGGGATGTTAATTATATTGGTAATAATACAATGGTCATATATGCATTACCCTCATGAGAATTTGGTCTCGGTATCGAAATCTCGTTACTTTTGGAAGAATGCTTATAATTTAATTGAATATTCTATTTCTTTGACAGTTACAATCCATTTGCTATTCGGAATATGCCTTGTCATAGTAAAAATTGCGCAGTTATGCGTATCTATCCTCCTATTGTACGGAGTTATCGAGGTAAATAAACCTTTGGTTAATTTCTGATGGCATTTGTATTTTTACAAGGAATTTATACTATGAATGAAGAGCTACATTATTTTATTGCTCTGCAGTCTTTATTTAATTCATTATATGTTAACTATTTTCCACAGAGAGATTACAAGAAATGTGAAACCTGGTTCATCTTCTGTTGCTTTCTGGTGACCCTGGCAGTCCTTACCATACTTTTTGAAACGTTGATAAGAGACCGTTTAGTTGCCTCGACTGAGCCAGTTCTAATACGAATAATCGTTCCAACATTCGAGATCTTAATTAACTGGTACCTAATGTGGGTTGTCTTTGCCTTCATGTCTCATCTCAAGAGGATCAAAACAGCCAGAACAGCTTGTTGTGATGCTGTGATCAATAATAAAGCTTAAAAATTTAACAGTATAATATAATTCCCATCCCATCTAATATTTAAAAGGAAGCGATAAGTCATCTACAACCTTTTTATCTTGGAGATAAGTTCATTACAGCTAAATTAAATAATAAAGATATTAGATTACTTGCTGGACTGAGTGCAGAGAGCAGACTATCACCATTAATATACAACGTACAATCGTTTTAAATCCTTATTTACTAGTAAGCCTTTATGATAATTTATGATAATACCTTATTAAATCAATATATTTTATTCTCAACTATTTTAACAGATTCATTCGAATCAGATTTTGGAATAGTTATAAAATCTAAAATCTTTAATTATCCATTTGGTTAAAAGATTCCTTCATTTTATACTACAGGGAAGCCTCAAGCTTTGTAAAAGACAGTCACAGTTTGTGAAGGAACGGAATAAAAAAATTAAACCACAGTTTAATTAGTTTACAACACAGTATTTATAGTAGATCCTGCAATTTTATTAAAATAGTAAGCCAAGTAATCATCAGAATATGTCAAAGGTCATGTCTAATGGTCCCATGCAGACGACTAAATGATAAAATAATCTTGTACTTGCATTTTTTAGTAGATTAGATAGCAAGCTAAGGCCACTTCATTCGTATCAATTAAATGTAAAAACGAAGGCTATTAAAGTTCAAAATAAATTTCCTTGCCCACATTTTCGTACTTCACTTTTAAAATTTTTATGTTAGCACTAACATAGCACTCCGTCAAACTTTCATGATAAGATTACCATAATTTCCTTGCAAAATGTCAATTCCGAAAGTTTGGCTAAAATGGTACCCCGTCCGTTAAAAATATAGGACGGGCAGACGTTGTTCTGTTTTGTTGTGCTAAATGTTTGCACAGAACGAAGAAGGTGTAATGAGGATTTTTCATGCATCTTCCGTCATCCTTTGCATGCTTTGGCTTCCTGTGGATTACATCTATGCATACATTTTGTTTGCTTTATATCTTGAAAGAGACTGGATGAAACTTTGACTAACAAGCATTCATCCAGACAGGTAATCAAAGGACTGATTGATCCCCAATCCCCGTATTACAGTTCAAGTTAACGTTCTGAGAGATCCGGGTAGGATCTGGTTTACCCGGAATTCTATCATTTTTAGGCATTACCCTTTTGGAAAGTTGGAAAAGAGCTGAGTCCTTGTTGCTTGTCAGTGTCATTCTTTAAAACTACTTTACCAACAAAGCTTTGTTCTGTTTTGCTACAACACAGAAGAGTGTGCCATTCAGATACAAAACTTGGTCCAAGGCCGGGTGAGGATTTATTAAGGGGATAGAGCTCAGCTAAGTAGCAGAGGAGTACAATTTTTTTTATATTTGCAGGGAACTTTTGCCACTCCACGACTATAGTTACAATCTGGAGGACTGGATTGTACAAAAAATTGCTAAATTAGAGTTTAGTTTAGTTCCCAACACAAACTCCATGTGCGTGCGTATATGATGTAATGAGCTATATGATTAAACGCTGCAAAAATTACTGTTTTATCCTTTATCTGCGTACAAGATGAAATGCAATCAAGCTAAAACTCGTCCCATATGATTCAGGCAGTTTCCAAGCTTAGTTTTATGGAAATATCCCTGAAGAAACATGCTTTTTCCAAAGTCTTGTCTAGGATATTCGCTGCAAAGGGGAACGAGATTGATTGCAATTTTACAAATGGTAGGGTTATATACTTTGGTGGATACTTGGCATGCATTAAATAAAAAGTATTGGTGACGAAGGAGCAATATATTTTAATATCCGCAGATTCTCACAATAGCAATCTTGATATTTATGATCCAAGAAATCTTTTTTTCAGAGAGTAAGTTTAATTATTGAATAATACTATACCATAACTTATGTTCTATCAATGTGAAGTACGAATTCTCTACTTAACATTTTCAGTTAGCACCTTTGTAATTTTATTTTATGTTAAGCTGAAGGTTCTTGGATCAAAGGGGGATATGGGATTGTCCAATCTTTGCAGATCATCATTGCTTTCCTTTTGTTTGAAGGTAGTAAACAAGTAAGTACAAACGGACTAAGCTAAAAAGCCTTAACCTATGAACTGCTAAGTCTCATGGATTCTTAAAATATGAAATTAATCTGTATTTAGCGAGGTAGTCGAATTTGTCGCTTTTGGCAGCTTGGAACGATCATTATGACACTTACAACGGTTGTCTACCTTGGATATAGTTACTGTATAGATATGACGATCAAGACTTATGGTTCTTGTGTATTTATGCTTTCTTTTTTAAGCGTTGTATCAAATGTCGTATTTTTATGGATCTCGAATGGATTTATTATGGAGCTACAAGAAGAGGATCTGGAGGGTGGAACTGTTTATAATAACTGATTATTTATTAACATAATGTCTGAGCAGGTTGAAATGTAAATCACTTTTGCAGTTAGATTAAATTATGATGGTTGCATAAACAAAGGAGATGTTCATTTTTTATGTGTGCAAAATCCGTTTTGCTTAAATTATAATTTATGAATGCTATAAAATGTTAGCTCAAGATGTACACACCGTGTTAAAATTAAATGTGTCGATGGGCGGACTGCTTATAAAATAAAATTTGCAATACAAATTCAGTTCCCTTTTCTGTTTGTAAGGGTAAGGGTGTTATGATAACGGCAAATCGCAAATGTAATTATTTCTGAGCAAAACTTACTTAAGCACAGCGAAGATATTTGGAGTGGCACATAAAATAAACTGTATATCATATTTCATTTTATGGGCACCCGGAAATGTAAACATCAAGATTGTTTTGTGTAACCCGAAGACGAGTAGTTCATTCTATTTTTGATGGTTCACTATTGTTTTTTCTGCCCTAAGGAGAGTAACAATTTTAGTTAATGTTAAAGTGAGTTTTGAGTTTAGATTTTTCTTGCAAGCATTTAAGAAAGTTAATCCGAGAACTCCGAGTCCGAAAGTTGGAAGATAATAGTTATATTGTAGGAGTTTTTCAAAAGAATTTCCTATTCTTAGTAGGTTTATGCTGTAAAAATAAATATTTTTGGGAAATATATAAACATAATCTGGCCAGATAAGTGTCAAAAAGTTTTGCAGTATGAAAATGCCCGACAAGGTATGGACTTTTGGGTCTGGTAGCTACCCACTAGCAGCTAAACTAGTTGGAGCCATTCAAGTCGTATGGAAGATATATTTATTCCAGATAAATTAGCGTTTTTAGTTTATAGAATCGTTGGGTAAGCAAAATCAAACACTTTCTCTAAATTTTAGACTCTTGGGGCATGCATGATCTTACTCCTGATCTACGTTGGACTTATGTCGCATCTGATGTCGAAAGACGGTAAGTTGAAGCTTAATATTTTGTGTTGATTTCCAGAACTATAGTTCACTGGCTTATTCATTACACTCGCTTGTGGATCACCCAAAAATACAGAATCATAATATGCGACAAATGCTATTTCACTTTTCAGTGTCCGGTCTCCCTGCTCCTGATAATTTCGCCATATTCGTGCTCCCTACTTTGGTTATCGGGTTCTGCTCCATTTGCATGGGAGTTTCTCTATTGGATGGCGTTTTTACCGTAATTAAAATGCTACGTTTGCCTAATTTTACGAACTTTACTGGCAATTATAGCCTCAGTTTCTCGTTTAACGAGGCCAAGCTTTAACTAGAATCCTGACTTTAGCATCAATGTCCAAAAAAGAACACTTTCCGTAGTTTGGCATGTATCAAAGTAGTAACCTTGCATATGGACACGCAAGTTTACTACTTTGCACCTAGACTATCAAGAAAGACTCGAAGTCTCAATCATGAATGAAGTCTAAATCCGTTTGGAAATTTCTAAAAACAATTTAAAGCTTATATCTTTCCGTACGAAACATAACATAACTTAACTTAAAGCATTGAAGAAACTTAATTTAAGCTTAAAGCATTAAATACAGCTTCAATTCATATAATAAAACTCCCTTAGTTCGTATCACTATTATTGTCTACGTCCTATCCTAAAGCAAACGAGATATTGTCGCTTAAAACTTTCCGCATTGGATAAACCTGATTGAAATTTAAATCGCATTTGTAGAAAAGCCCCTCTCAGTCAGGAATGTGGATCGCAATGTCAACGGTATTTTTGATCGGATCGGTTGGTGGGCTTTCCCTTTCCTTGGAAATGGAAGAAGACTTGATCCCATTTGAATTAAATGTAATGATGACGTTCGGAATGTTACTTCAGATTTACATGTTTCAAGCTGTGGCTAGATATCACAAACGGCTCAAGGCAGAGTTGGCCAATAAGCACCAACGTCTACAGGGCAGCGAAGCGGATACAGCAGAGCTTGGGAACGGTACTCCTTATCCTACCTTTATGAACAGGGGTAGTGATGAAAATCCTATTAATCACAAAATTGAAACTTCCATGATCGCTATTTTCAAGAATGCTATAGAAAAGACCCAATCGGAGAACGAGCCGACGAATACTGTTCCAGTCTAAATTCAATCAACATTTCTTAGAAAATTAATTAATTCCATCTAGAATTATTCATACTAAATAAATCTATCTAATGTCAAGCCCTGGAATTGGAATGACGTTTTATGCCACATGAACTTTTATCGATTCTACTACAATTCTATTCTAAACAAGCTTCAAAGATATTTAGTCCTTCAAAAGTCCATTCCTAAGAAAATTAATCTTTATAAATAAAAGCCTTTGAAAAAAAGTCATTTGTAAAGTAAACCTTTGAATCGGAAAAAGTTATCTTTCTCATTAAATTACTCAAGTCATCCGTATAAATCATTGCTTAACATTACAAACATAAAAACATGCATATAAAATCTTTAGAACTTGTTGAATCTCATCTAAATTGAATGGTTATATTCACTTCCTTCAGACATACTGCAACTGCCCCTATTTAATACTTTATTTAAGTTTACGACCCAAATAATAACCTCTGTAGGCGTATAATCCAGAAGGAAAAGGAGTCTACTTAATGTAATGCATAATTTAAAGCACATCATTCGTAATTTGAATCCGTAAACCTTTCAAGACTCACGTTGATCCCAACTCCCAAGAGTCTACGACAGGTGTAATCACAGCTCAAGCTAAAAGCACTTTTGGAAAATGCATTTGGAAAAAAGTAACAAGTCTTACTCCAATCCAATTTACTTCCTATAAGTTAAACCTACAAATACGATACTATAGTGCATGTTATCGTGCACAGTACACTAAACCAAACTACTTCTAAGCCTATCTCCTTAATTCAATTAATTCACCTCTCGATCAAGTATAATGAAACAGTTACTTAAGGTTCTACAAGTAGCACGCATCTGACAGAATAATAAGATAAGGTGACATGTACTTTCTCACATACTTTATTATAAAACCAACAAGAAATACTGGTAGCAGCTTTACCATCACCGACCACTACTGCTATAAACCTACTGAATATGGAACAGTATGTTCATATAATCCAATTTATACCCTGCCGTCCATTCCTGGTCCACTTTCACCAAATCATTCTACTCCGTTCAGTTCAGTGTTCATAAAACATCGTTTTCTCCATCAACGTCGTCGTAACAAACGAACATTAAAAAGAAGGCGAACTTATATACTTTATTGCTTCCCAGAGCATTCGTATCATGATCACCACCTCATCAAATACCATGCCTAGACGCATATAATATGATAGTCGTAAAGAGTAAGTCCATTAGTTAGTTCAGGCCTGAGCTTTTGATTACTTCCAAACGGAGAAAACAGATCGATATCTTTCTTCATCAGGAATTCTACAAATGCGACCCTTGCCTTTACTTCAAAGCTGGGACTTTCTCCAGCTCCTTTCTCCTACTGTATATTCCTCCAATCCTAGACCAAACATGCTTCAATTTATGCTCCACTTATGCCATACGAACCATGATATTTAGCTAGAAAAACTCCTTTGAACTTCTACTCGTTAACATTATGCACGATTCTACAAAAAGCCAAGCTTTGACTTTGCACATGGCGTCGTCCTCAACATACTGATAAAACGAGGCTCATCATTACCAGTTGCATATTATTGATTTTTATTACATGGTAGTTAAGTTACTTAAGTAAACTGTTTTAAAAACGTAACCGTTTCCTGCAAAATAAAACTAAAAAAGGAAGGAAAGGTGATATTTCCGCATCCGGGTCTATCTCTACTTTATTTCCTCAATAAAAACATTTACCCAAAGCTTCAACCCATAAAATTCTGTACAATAGTAACGTTACTAACCACCAAGAATGATAGCACATCCCTTAAAACTAAATTCCTTTACGATCAAGAGTTTAGAGACGTAGATGTCTGGTTTTATATTCTGTAGAGCGAGAGAAAGCAGCCATAATCATCACCAAGCTTTCTCCACCCATGGAGCAACAAAACCAAAAGCTTTATCTAGTTCTAGCCCCAGGATCAACATCTTATGTACATTGGTTATTTCCAGAATACAAAATCTACCCTGCTCCTTACTTTTTTCTTCACCTAAAGACCATGCTTTCTTCCATGTTATAGCGGAATTGTTTCCTGCATAATGCCCATGTTATAACGCCCATAAGATCAGCTTAGAAGTGACAGTTTCCTCCACAGCTACAGCATATCCAGCTTCTTCAGAAGTGCTGGCTGATAGCATACAAAGTGTTATCTAAGTTTGACGTAGTCTGGAATAAAATTAAATCTTATGAATATAAATTCCCCATGATATTTTTCTCGGAAGAACACCTTGTTATTTTTTAACTATGTGGAGAAAGTTGCAGCCTGCCAAGGTTTAGCCGAAGCATCAATAAACATTTATCAGATAAGTGGTAAAGCCCAGTTACCTTTTGCATGTTTCTGGCTATCAGTTGGTGGTACTATACCTGCCTGTATTAATGGAAGTAGTCGGAAGTAGTTTTAGTATGTTGCATGTAGATAGAGAGATGGATAAGGCAATGTTGGTCGTCTCCGTGGTCCCGAGTCTCTCTCCCTGATTGAAAGTATTATAAGATTATATCTGGACGGCCGGGGATCTGGGGCTGTGTAACTAAAGGGATGTTCCATATACTTTACTTGCAGCAGGAGGTAGTATGTTTTTAAAAGTTCTAGGGACAAGTTTACAGGTTACAGAACTAGAAATGAGAGCAGCAGCAGAAGCTGAAGCAGCAGTGTATCTGATCTGGTGTAGAGGGAAAGCTGCAGTGGACTTTCTCCCATGATAGTGTGAGCTATTTGGTAAGAAGGAAGTTGGACTTGATGGAAAGCGATTCTTACAAGTTTTAGGCTAAGGTGAATATAGGGATTTAAACAGGTAAAAAAGTATAGCATAGAAATTGAGACGGAAAATGTAGAAATACCTGTAAAATAGTAAAAATAAAGGATATATACCTCTAGGTAGGTATTAGAAGGCTACAAGGAGGGATTTAGCTTTACTTTTACATTTTTATAAACTCTACGTAGTACTATGTCCAAGGAATGGTAGATGCAGATACAAACTTTACCACTTCAGGTTGTTTCAGATTTCACTTTCAAGTGTCAGTGAAAGTGAAAGTGAATTGGGCAAAATGCATTTAAGTAGACATGCCAGAACCATGAAGTACGTAGTAGAGTAAAGAAACGTCGTTAACTTGCTGTACGAGTAAGTGTCGGGTGAGAATCTAAGTTTTTGAGAGTAGGGTCCTGGGGAAAGTGTATTATTTCACTGATTTAAGAGGCTTCCCCATGGGAAATTTTGTTTTGTAGAGAGTTAAATCATTTCAGATTTTAACTTGGGATATAAATGCAGGAAATGTGTACTGTTTGAAAGTAAAAAGCTATTGCAGCAACTTTAATAATAAATTAAATTCCTTTTAGCAGAACCTAGATAGAATGGAAAGCTGAATATTGGAGACAGAGAAAGATACAGAATTCTAGCAAGTTCATCCAGGAACAAATCGATTCTTAGATTGCGCATCTAAACAATTTAAGTAATTTAAACCAAAATTGTTCACCTTTCTGAGTTCAGACAGTGAAAGTTGATTTATATGCACAAATAATCTTTCTACAGCCTATATTTTACGGACTATACTCACGAATTGAAACATGATCAAGAAAAGTATGCTGCGTTAACAAACGGAAATAAATTATATCGCATGTTTTGTTGAAAGAAGAAAGTATATTCTCTACCAGACGCTATTAGCGTTTGTCGTCGTAAATTAAGTAAGCAAGTGAGCTTCAGATTTATTTAAATAGTTTCATCTCCAAGTAAAAGAGATGGATACCTTCAAAACAATTAACCCTTGTTGCGGATCCTCCCTTCAACAAGGGACAAAATTCCTGGCTATGGTATCAATGGTAAGATGAGTTTAAATGTATGTAATTGAATTGGAATATAAGTTCATTTACTATATCAAATAGCATGCATTTCACTTTTACTAAAAAATTAAGATGTTGGGAATAGATTTGGAGGCTTAAATGAAATAGCAAGTAGCGTTCTTAATTTTGCTGGTTATCTTTTAATTGTAGATCATGTTGGAGTTTAAGTTGGGTTTGAAATGGGATTTACTTGAATAGCGTTTAACTTAACATCTCTGCTGTTATGCTCGATATGAGGATGATCGGCCTGATTTACTTGACGAGTTGCCTGATAATTAATTGACTTTGTCGCATATTCTTCCCTAGGTAATGTCTGTACTAGGAATCTTTGCGGCGTCTTGTTATCTGCTGCTATTTTTCACTGCCGTGGGTTCAAAGTCTGACCATTTGGATAAAAGGGAAAAAGAAGGTAAAGAATTAGATAAAAAACCTGTAGAAATCGTTTGGACTTTCTCCGATGGTGTTAAGAAACCTTTTTATGTATGAACTTAAACTAGAAGATGAAGATGAAGGACTTTTGCTGAAGCTTCTGATCATGCTGGTCGGTTTTGTATTCAACTTATTTCTGGCCATTTTACTATTCATCAGTGCTGAACAGGTACTTATTAGCATGGGAATCCCACACTCTGTAGCTTTTGTATCAGAATTACTAAAAATGTATTGAACCTGCTTGTTTTAAAATTCACAGACAAATCTTCGATTATGTCGAGTGTGGTTCAAAACAACAATTGTGCTCTTTATCTTGGATATTCTTTGGCTAATCGGATCGATAGCATTGTCTACAGCGGACATTCCCGATCTTGTCATTAACTCCAGTGGGATCGTTTACTCAATATACGAATTATGGGTTGTGCACGCTTTCATAACTCAAGTTACAATTTTGAAGGAGGCAGACTCTGAAACAAAAACGGAAAATACCACTGTCTAAAAAAGCCGTTCCGCTTTTTGTCTCGTAAGATCTAAAGTGCAGGCTTACAGGTCTATAATTACGCGCATAGATAAATTAACAAATTAGAAGAGACGTCTTTACAAATAGTGATGTATTTTTCTACTGTAAACTTTCCTGGAATTTAATCTGAATCGTCTACCCAATTCTTACAATACTGTTAGATTTGTTAAGGTTTGAACACAGCGTTAGACTTCCGTAATTTCAATAACGGAACAAAAAAGTTTACTTTACTTCATTTATAAAGAACATTAGGGGTCCGAAATTACAAAACACAGTTTTATACAACAAAAAGTATTCCTTAAAAAACAGGCCAAAACTTTAATACTCGTTTACAAGATAGCACGATTCATGATAATAAGACGATGGCGAAAGTATAACTTCAAAATATAACTACTGTTCTTATCTTAAATATTTTTAATTTAACTACTGTAACCCAATACCTTCAGTTTGGTTACCATTTTTCACACTAAACTTTTCTGCACACCTAACTGCAACCCTATTGTTAACCATAGATGTAATAAAATGAGACCAAGATTTCAGCACGTTATGAACTCGGACATAACTCAATTCGAAAAAAAACTCGGACCTTAAATCGACCTCTCTTCAGCACTCTTTCACCTCATGCACTTAATAGAATACCAAAGAAATGGCTAATTATGTCATTTTGGTCATGAAATGAAAAATCAACGCCAAGCATAAGTATTACCGTATTTCCCGTTTTAATTCCTCCCCCGGAATAATCCCCCCTCCGGTTTAATTCCCTGTACCTCTCCTTGGTAAGTCCTAAATTGTCCATGTTAATAGAATTTTTAATTTTACCTTCTAAAAGTAAAAAAGCCCCAGGGGAATTAAAACGGGAAATACAGTATACGGTTTAAACGCATAAATAAATAAAGAACGCTTTAACAAGGAATTTTGTGATTGGAATTGGAATGGAATCCTTACTCATGCACTTAACAGGTTACGCTTTAAACTTGCACAAAACTCTATAAACCTACATTACTTTAAAGACTTTCTCTCTACTTTATCTTGTCAAAGTAACCTAGTTGTTGCACTAAATTCCAAAAAGGCTGTCCTTGCACTTGCACTCTGCTCACTTTTACTTTTTCCTCCACTCAAGTTCATCTAGGTCTTTCAAACCGATGTTCATTAATTATTAAAATATATGCTACAACAATTTTAGATTAATTAATATCATTTTTAATGCATTTCCTACGGTAGAAGAAAAATAGAAAAAAGGTTTACCTTTGTATATAATTAATACTCATAATAATATAGCCAACTAATGTGTAATGATCTCGATAGCTATTACTCCACAATTGCAGAGAGTTGAGGGTAAGCTTTAACTAGCGTTTTATGAATATTTAAAACAGAGAAAAGTTGTATAGTGTTAATGATAACTATTTATCATTGTATAGGTTAGGTTTGTAATATTTTAAATAAAGCAGATAAAATTAATTATTTTACTTTAAATATAAAACGCAGAGGAAATAATGTTTTGACAGGATAATCGACACCACGTCAAGCTTGTTGAATTGTTAGTAAATTTAAATAGGATCCACTATATATTTAATTGTCTCTATTTCTCAATTTATTTTAATAAACGTCTCTGTATTATAGTTTCCGTTGTACTTTTTGCCCTTAGAATTCGTAATCTCAACTTGTAATTTTTATTTAACGAGACTGTGCTACATTTTCTCTCAGATAAACCTGATTTTCAGGCTGAATTTATAGTAAAACTGCCAAAAGTACTTTTTAAAAAACTTTTAAATCCAATCCAAATCTCAAGTATATAATCTGATGTAAAAATGTATATCAACTTATTCGGTTTATTATAAATCTAGAGTATAAAGAAATAAAAATATATTTGCATTTACCTATGTACCTACTTGAGGAATACAATAAATTACTGATACAAAATTCACAAAACGAAACATGCAAGAAACAAAGCCATAAAAGAACGAATTAACACTTTCCCCTATATTACTTTAGTTAGCATTTGATTCAACGCTTCAAAATCACATAAATCACAGCACAAGCAGTAGCAGAATCAGAAACTCTGTGCGTTTTAGGATACCAAACAAAAAGAAACTCAAGAATAAAAAAAAATGGCAAGAATAATCCATAAATCCTTAACCAACCAGCCCTATAAACATGATACGCAAGAACTCAACAACAGTAATAACAATAACTTTATTTACACCATTAAAGCATAGCCAACCTTAGTGGAATCACCCTCGTAGGTGAGTAACAACATCATACAAATAAGTAGAGCAGATCCAAGAATAATGTTTAAGCATAAGACGACGTAATATGAAAATAAGTGGTTAAAGATGGCTAACAAGGTGTAAGTCTGCTTCTCCAAGGTAAATACCGAAATGAAACATACCAAATATACCAATGTAAAGCCAGTGTTGAGAATTACCCAATATATTCCCTGTTTGGGTACTTTCTGTAAAAATAAAAATAGAACCGATTTTTCCAAAACTTACTTAAATTTAACCAAATATTAAGTTCAATCAAAGGCTTTTAATAAAGTATTAAATCATAGGGTTTTTTACCGGAGCAAATATCATTGAAGCGGAACTAACAACTTGAAGAGTGGATGCGATCGTAACAATGAAACAGTTTTGCATTAAAACACCCAAAAACTGAATCAAATACTGGAGACATCGAAAGTTGGAATAGGATTGGATTATTACAGATGAGCTTTCAGGAATAACGAAATCCTCATCTTTGTCTACGTCAACGATATCTGTCAGTCTAATGTCTCCCAAGGCTGCAGCAGATAGGATGGAGGATGCTGGAAATAAGTTTTGACAAATGGTAGCATTCGTACTTCCTCTTGTGATGGTATTTTCATATCCGAATTCATGGGATAGAAATATCCATCCACAAACTATTGCTGAAGTGGTTCCAAGAACCTGAAAGATTCATTTTATTCCTCAATTTTGAGTGATAAATTACCCTAATCAATCTATCTGCCACAAGTTATTTATTCCATACTCGTACAACTATTTCCCCATGGTATGCTACAGATTAACGATATACAATAATTAATTACCACAGAAAAGAAGCCCACACATCGGACTCCAAAAAAGTATTTCATTTCTAACTTATGATCCAAAACACACTGACTTTACAACTCTGAACTTCTTACTATTAACACAGATTTATCTGTGGGATGCCCTTCGTCGATTTATATTTTAAATTACATTTTTACAAACACAAATAAACCACCGCAGAATAAGATACAGAAGGTAGAAGTTATCTATGCAGCTGAACGAGGAAAAGATGGAAATAACATATTCTACTTACTTTGAAATGATAATTAAAGTAAGTCATTAGCATTATGCCTTATACATGGGTTTTGTAGGGCTTGGCTTCAACTTTATTATATCCTTGTGGTTAAGCAAAGCTTACAAATTAGATGAAGTAAAGTTCAGCCCATGCAAGTAGCAGTTGGAGTTTAGTTTGTCATTTATCAAGAGTATTTATACAGAAAGCAATGCCTTGGCTTAAGCTAAAGGTGGATTGCGATTATAGTCTTTGCAACGCACTGTTGAGTGTCAAATATTCTAACCTCTAACCATAATACAAACAAACATTCAATATCATGTTTAATGCTAGGTTTTAAATGTATCCTGACTTCTTGCGATCGTATTATCATGATCATCATGAAAGCAGATCTAGCGACAGTTGACAGCATATTATACCAAATCTGAGGTTTACTACACGTACAGCTTTTGCTTTAATGTACTCTGACTGTGGTTGCAAACCGTTAATGATTATCGGAACAGAAGCTCAAGTCAAGTCCACAGTATAACGAGTTATAAAACAGAATACAGTTTATAGATTTAATCACCCTGAGGTATTATTTTTGGTTGATGTACATTTATTTCAGTGTGATTTTTTCTAGAAATTAAATTAATATCCCTGCCCAGTTACTATAAACGTTAAACGTTAGATTAAAATACACTTTTTTAGATTTAGATTTCACTAAAACAAAGTTTCAGTTGGAACAAGTTGTTCATGAGCGATAAGCATAAGATTTATTGCATGAAAAGCTCTTCGCTTTTAAATTATACCAGCTTTTCTAAATAGTACAAATTGAATAGTGTATATATACTCTGCCCTACTCTATATTCAGTTTAAATGTAAGAATTAATTAACATAACTGCCAATTGTGTACCAATAGATAAATAACGCATTGATGTACCTGCTGGCAGTGAAATGTAATTTTTAATAATGTTTCACTGCCATGAATGTCATTTATTAGAATGAAAGGAAGGTAAGTTTTAAAGCCAACAAAATTGCAAATTGTCAAGAACTGCGAATTTCGTTACCAAACATTGGATAATAAATTCTAGTATAAATTAGATAAAAATATCAAGTAAGCTGTAGGCTTGGTAAATGGTCCATAAAGGTTGATAAAACTAGAAGTGGAGATTAAAATGAAGTATTGCGTTTACTCTCCCTGAGGAATTAAATTGAGAATACGGTACCCACTATCTTGTGTTCTTCTAAGTGCGGTACTTCACTTAGCATTAAACCTAATCAAGAATGCATGCATTACTCTAGTTGATATTGGTTCAACTATTCTTATTGCTGATGAAGATAAGAATTAAATTGAAGTCCTTTCATAACCATATGCATAAATAAATCAGTACAAAGCTATTCGAAATTCAACTCTACAACTCACACTTATCTACAAGAATTTAAGGACTGAAAAGAAAGTTTTGAAAAATTAACATCTTCCGACAAAATTCTTTAAATAAACTCGCTATGATTTTCTACTCGCTTTATTTCCATGAATTCTCCAAAAAGTTTCCTTTCAGCTTCAGCTTCAGCAACCGGAATCGTATCTCAGTGGGATTTTAATATGTTTAACATTCAAGTCCATCTGCAACCTACTCTCTCTCTGGGTCAAGAGGTCACTCATAAGTATACTATTCATACTATAAATATATTTCTACCCTATCCTTATTAAGTAAACTGTAGCTAAACGGAGGGTCGGGATGTGTGTGGTAGGCATCATAGAGATCAAGGGGGTGTGGTAGGCATTAAGGGAGTGTGGCAGGCACCAATAGGGTATGGTAGGCATCAAGGGGGTATGTGGTAGGCATCAAGGGAGTGTGGTAGGCATCAAGGGGGTATGTGGTAGGCATCAAGGGAGTGTGGAGTGGTAGGCACCAATAGGGTATGGTAGGCATCAAGGGGGTATGTGGTAGGCATCAATATGGTATGGTAGGCATCAAGGGGGTATGGTAGGCATCAAGGGAGTGTGGTAGGCATCAAGGGGGTATGTGGTAGGCATCAAGGGGGTGTGGAGTGGTAGGCATCAATAGGGTATGGTAGGCATCAAGGGGGTATGTGGTAGGCATCTAGGGGGTGTGGTAGTCATTAAGGGAGTGTGGTAGCCATCTAGGGGGTGTGGTAGTCATTAAGGGAGTGTGGTAGCCATCAAATCAAGGGGTGTGGTAGACACCAAGGGGGTGTGGTTTGTCATAAAAAATATACCTAAAAAGACCAAGAGATTTGAGATTGATAGAGCTAGTAGTAAGTAGAACGAAGCTAAGGTTAGTAGTGAAGTCTGGTTGCCCCGTCTAGTGTTAAACTCTCCCGGAGGAGCCCCAAGCCATCTGGATTAGTCAGAAACTGAAAGGGGCAAACGATCGGTGAAAGAAAATTAGAAAATCCTCTGATTTACAAAAAGCTGCTCCTGCTCTTCTCGAGTAGTTCCACTTTTTACTTCGATTTTAAATCGAAATACGACCTCTTTTTTATATTTTTTTAAGCCTTTTTATTTCCTTTTTCTGCTCTCCTACTTAATATTTATTTTATTAGCTTTTTAGTGTAGGTTAGGATACAGAGAACTACTACGAGTTAATTTACGTAAATATGCCTTCACAAAAAGCAACAAACGCATCATAAAAATAATAATTAATATTAATATCGTCTGGAATATATTTGATGGGCAACTGTGACCGCAGCTGACGAGCGGCTGTCGTGCTTATCGAACCACACCCCCTTAACCCTCTCCGACCTTTGAACAAAACAGGTTTAAACCTTTGGAGGTTATCATCATCATCATTATGAGCAGCAATAAGAAAAATGCAAGACTGAGCGCTCCCTCCGCAAGGAATCTGGCATCGGTAAGTACATTTTATACGTGTTTAGTTTGCTCATTTGATGGAGTTGTGACCTTAATGTTGATTTCTGAGGGGGTTGTGACCTGTATGTTGATTGGGAGGGGGTTGTGACCTGTATGTTGATTGGGAGGGGGTTGTGACCTGTATGTTGATTTGGGAGGGGGTTCTGACCTGTACGTTGATTTAGGCTGTGTTTGTTTTCCAGTTGGCTGATAAGCAAGGGCCGCTGAAGAGGGAAGAAGTAATATGTCCAATATGTTGGTCAGTATTAATGGAACCTGTGAGCCTTCCGTGTAATCATAATTTGTGTCTGGACTGTTTCAAAAAGCACGTAGAAGAAACATCCCTTCAGTGTCCTTGCTGCAGAATGCGGTTATCGGTCTGGAGTAGACGCGCTTTTAGAGAAAATAACCTAGTAGACTATAAACTATGGGATCGTATTCAGAAAGAGGTAACAAATGATAAGGATATTGATGTTTGTAGGTGTGTTGAGGTGAATCCGGGTTTAATTGAGAGGGGATGGTTTTGTTTTCAGTTTCCAAAGCTAGTCCATGCTAGACGGTGTGGAGAGGATTCTCAAGACTTGCTTCCTGAAGATTTGGTATCTGTACATGACAGGAAGTTAGTTGAATTGCAGCAAATTGGAGATGAAGACGTGACAAGTCCGAATAAACCGATAAGACGGGATGGGGAAATGTGTACTAAGACTGGAGAAATAAGACGGGAGTTAGAAAATATGCTTCAACAGCATAATGAAGACATAGAAAATCAACGGAGATTAGAAGAAATAGCTAGTACTGATCTTATTCGTCAATTACAGGTAGTTATTATAGAATTGCACGCAGGACCTCGTGAGTTATGAATTAACACTGAAACATTCTAGTTTTTTTTATTAAAGCATTTAATTTTGCGATGACTGAGTTTTTAAATTGTGTTATAGGATGAAGAAACACCAAATATCGATACTTCCGTTGTAAACGCTGACTATCAGATCGCTCGGAAAATTGAAGAAACCGAGAAAAATTCTAGACTTGCAGAAATAAGTGCAAGACGAAAGCTTTTTACAGAGCCTGACTCATCTCGCAAGTCTACCTCGACTGGTTCTGGACTGCAGTTAATATCGCAATGGACAAAACCTATTAGTCCTTCTTCAGCCTCTCCTGCTGTTAGAATTGGTGGAGTTATTACTCCTACAAGCAATGGAAAGCGCCCGTCGTTATCTTCGCTGTCTTCTCGTTTGTCTAAGAAGACAAAAAAGTCATCCAGAAGTAGTATGCCGAACCCTTTAACTAAGCCCCAACCGAGGAAAAACGTAGCACTGTCGCAAAACTCGATTATGGCTTATCTAGCAAGTTCGCAGCCGCAGAACTCAGAAGAATCAATGGATTCTCAAGAATGGTGCATGAGCCTTTCTCCGCAGCCGTCTACTTCAGCTGCTGCTAGGCGGAATACCGTACATTTAGATCAAGAGTTATCGGTTGGAGAGAGTAGCTTGGAATCGTATTCGGCCTTTTCTCCTATGAAATCTAATGTGTCTGCAACTCTTAATCTTATTTCTGGAAATCTTAAATATCAATCTGTTCCTGATATAATAGATCATTTCCGGGAACTAAGCCAGGAGTACCATTCTAATGTAATCAAAGAACCAAACTCTTCTGAACGCCTGTCTAGCACTGACACGAAAACCCCAGATTCCATAACCCTAGAAGTTAATAGTCATTTCCGCCCGATTAGAAGTGCCCCAACGACCCCACCGAAACAACTAAAAGATGGTTCATTCATAACGCCAGAAATAATTAAAACTACGCCAATCCGACCTTGCAATATAATAATCAATGACGAGTCAGCATCAGTTGTGAAGGATTCTGCCTTGAGTTCACCACTGTGTGTTTCAAATCATGTGAGATCAACAAACGGGAAACGGATCTCAAAGGATTCTGGCCATGCATCCGGTTCTTCGAGTACTAGTTTTTTGGATCTTCAATTGGTGGATGGAGACGGATCCCCTTCCGAAGTTATCGAAAACCTCTTCTCTGTGACTGAATCTAACCTACTTTCAGATGAAGATAAGTCTCCTAACTCACCCAGGATTCCAACGCTTACTCCTAATGTATTACCAATAACTGGTGTTGTACCTAAAGAATTAGCCCATTCTAGATCTACTCCTCCCACTTTAGAAATTTCAAGTATGAATACAGCTTCTAGTATCAATTCTTGTAGATCAGGCCCGTCGTCAGAACAAAGCAGTGACAGTTGGTTTAATGATGCATACTTAACGTCTAGTCAGGATTCGCAGGGGATGGATTTAGATATTTTAACATTTCAAGAAGCTGAGTTCGAGCGACTCCGACTGAAGATGTTACAGGAAGCAGAAGATTTTCGATTGGCTCTTAACGTACAGAAGAATTGGAATCAAGCAAATATATCTCCCTCTAAACAGACACGATATGGACTTAGAAGCTGGCTGAAGAACGAACAAAATTAGATAGAATCGGCCAGCAATAAAAAGTAATCTCTCTGACTTGACTCCTTGTTCTTCATTCATATTGCCATGTATTACTTTTATAAATGATTCTATTGTAATATTGTTCAGAAAAGTTTTATCTTAAAGTTCGCTTAATGAATTGTAACTTCAGTTTAATGTTAACTGTAAAAGTTGATGGAATGAATTGAATAAATCTTCCTTGTGCTATCTACTTTTTATATTTGCCTGTTTTCGATATGATCATCCACCATAAATTACCTGTCGTTTATTGATTTGAGTGATAATTTTGATCTGATACCAGTAGCAAATCAACACATTTTATATCAGAAAGAGATTATTAAGTGCATTTAAATTTTTTTACCGACAGCAGGCTTAAATTCAGGATTTTGTAAGAAAATGCAAGAAACACTTCATCATTTGCCACTACTATTTATTTAAATTAAACGAAATGTACTGATGAATTGCACACAAATAATATAAAACGGTTCCGCAGTATTCTATGCGACATGACACGACACAACATTTGTTCATCGGAAGATTTGAAATATTTATGAAATAAGAAACGTAGTGCAATTTAATTTACCGACAAGCTTAATATCTAGTTTCAGACAATCGTTCTTACCAGGACGGTACAAAAATCATCATGAAATTACGTTGCTCCTGCTGCACTATAATATATCTATAATGTACGGTCTTATAATGAGTTAAGTTTAGAACAAACAATACTTCAATCAAGTTACTTCAGGACGACTTTTTAAGAAACTACAGGAGTAGTGACTGAGTGATCTAATCCAGGGTTAACGGCTCTGCTACACTCCCAGATGCACCTCGCAAAAGATTTCGGAACACAGATGTGTTTGCAGGATTTGGATTTGCACTTGGCATTGATGTGCCCGGTAAATGCTGTAGATTTGCACGATTTATAGAATCCATCATCATTTGCTGCAACTGAGAAACCATCGGCTCTCCTCCCAAAGAAGCAGCGTTGAATCGTTGATGAGAAGTTGCTCGTCTTAGTAGTTGTACATTGGAAGGTAAATATTGTTGAGGTAGAGTAGACGGTGGTTGATTTTCCACGTTTCCTCCTGGTCCATTCAACTGATAAGCTATTAAGTCTTGTAAATACTTCACTTCCTTTTCAATGTGCATCTTCTCCTGAGGAAGCATTCCGGGCTGTGGAATGTTCAAAATATTGAGAAGCCTTCGTAGTTCATTGATTTTCTGAAGAATTCTGTTCGACATAACCTCTATCACTTGAGGATTTGTACCAGGATGTCTTTCAGCTAGTTTAGCTCGTATTTTCTGCAAAGTTAGGGCGTCAGCTGCAGAAATTGTAGGGGGATTGACACGACGCTCGTTTTCAGCTTGATATTCCTCCCAGGCTTGCTTTCGTTCTTCCTCTGTTAGCTCTTCGTCCTCCTTATTTATCAATAGAGTGTCATGTTCAAAGTAAGAATCTATCCAGTTCTTGTGAGAGATCAAAATATTTGCCAAAAGTCGATCCTTCGGAACTGGCGGTATGGGACGTTCTGTTTTTTCATCTGGTTCGAATTTGTACATTGCTGTGATGTCTTCAAATTTGAAGTGGCGTTCAACTTGATGCTCATCGATCACTCTCGAAGACAACGACAATTTAACAACTTGACGATTGTAAATTTTTTCTTCCATTGTAGCTTGGGCTACGAAGCGGTAAATATAGCAAGGTTTGCTCTGTCCAAACCGATAGACTCTGAAGATACTCTGCATATCGTTTGAGGGATTCCAAGAGGCGTCAAAAATTACAACTCTGTTGGCCCCGAAGAGATTTATTCCTAGTCCTCCAGCCTTCGTTGAAATGAGAAACAGCTTTGGCCTAGGAAAACAAAGAGATTTATAGATTGTAGATTTCAAAACCAGATATATTGTGGGGTCGTTTAAGTGGATAATTAAATGAATACAAAAACATTCTTGCTTTAAGTTAACAAAACTCCAGTATTTACCTCGATCCAGTTTTGCTATTGAATGTATCACAATGACGCTGCCTATCTGTTGTCTTTGTAGACCCATCAATTCGGAAGTATTCTATTCCAGGTCGCCACCGCGAACCATTATCATTGATATTTAAAGGAAATGTTATAGGTTTATTACTATTTTTCTTCCCTTCTTCGTCCCATTCAGCAAGGAACTTTTCAATTATATCAAGAGTTGTTAAATACTGGCTAAATACCAGCACCCGATCACCGATAGTTTCGCAGGTTTTTAGTATTTCTTGCAGGACAACAAGCTTGCCACTAAGATTTACATCGTCCAGGTCTTCTCTCTTCTCGAAAAACGAGCTCCACCAGCTATGCGGGAGAGCTTTGTTCTTCCAAGATTCATTGGAGTTTGTATCGTTCGGGTCCGTTGGGTCGTCTTTGCAACTTCTGGTTTTTCGTTTCGGAACAGGTTTTTTTTCCGATTCCAAGCATTCAACATCAGAGCTGGAAGCGGAAGGAGTGTCCTCTGCAGATCCATCACCATCATCAATGAAGTCTTTCAGTGACCCTTCCTCATCCTCGTCATCGTCAGTTTCCGCAGCTGCCTTTTTCATTGTTAATACAATGGGATGAGCTAATATCTTGATGAGCATAGCATAATGCTGCAGTAAGTGTCGCGCTCGATCCGTCTGATCTTGGGAAACTTCAGTGTTCAAATAGTGACGATAGAGTTCTTTTTGTTTTTCCGATAGCTTGATAACAATGCAGTATTCATGCTTTGGGGGCAAATACGGAACCAAAACAGAGTAGTCAAGTCGCTGGACACATCCGTCAAGCTTACTGTGCAATACGTGAGCCCTTCTTTTCATGATTTTAACATCTCTATCACCGGAGTCTTTGCACTGCCCGTTCTTGATGGGATTTACGAACCGGTTCTGAAATTCCTTCAAGCTGCCCAGCAAGTTAGGTTTCACGAAATTCACCATAGTATGGTATTCAATTAGGTTGTTTTGCAAAGGCGTCCCTGTAAGCACGATACGTCGTTTGGTTTTGATTTGACTCAATGCTTCCGATAACTTTGACTTATAGTTCTTCAGTAGATGTCCTTCATCACAAATCACCATATCCGGGCCAGGGTCCACTAGGGATGTAGCAATAGCTTCTCTGTTTTTAGCTGACATCCTCACTTTCCCCTTCCCTTTTCCTACAGCTGAGTTAACTAAGGACCGGAACATATCATAGTGCATGATACCTATCCCTCCTTTTCGTTGCCAGTATTTCAACGCATCGACCCTCTGATTAACATTTTTGCCTTCCCAAAGTGAATGAATTGGAATCCTCTCGTCAACATCATGCAACCACAATTGATACTCCTTGTACCAGTTTGTTACAGTATTTAGTGGGCACACCACAAGGGCGCTTTTGACTTTGGTCAATTTTTGGTGACTTAGAATAGTGTGTGTGAAGGCCACAGTCTGAAATATATTTAAAAAACTTACTATAAATCTGATCTGAGGGGTTTTGAAAGTTCTTCGGTCTTCGGCCAGTAACAATTTTGAATTACAACTCACCTGTAATGTTTTGCCGAGACCCATACAATGTGCTAGTATGCATCCTCCAGACTTTCCTGCCTGTATCATTTTCACAGATTCAAAACATGTCGTATACAGAAACTTGATTCCATCTACTTGATGAGGCTTTAGCTTCGATACGATAGATTCATCCACTTCAATTAAAGGTTTTTTGGTTGTAGGATCGATGTCCAGAACTAATCTATCAACTGAAGCTCCTTCGGTTAACTTTGCTGAAAGATCCATTCCGTTAAACTGAAATTAATATTTAAAAACACCATTAAAATTATTTGTAGAAACCACCAGATTCAGCCGCTTATACAATAGATCTTACAAGCTTCTGATTATCCAAGACTCTTTTTTTCCTTTCCTCCTCATCTTTTTCAGCCTCTCGAGTCGACTTGTTAAGTTCTTTACCCTTCATAATACCTCTAATTTTCTTACGACGCTGCGATGCAGGAACAGCCTAACGATAAAGGGACAAACAGACCTCATTACAAAACGGGCTTGAAATTAAATTTATTATATTACAACTGCAATTACCCTTACATCTATTTCCTGAATGTCACTGTCATCCGAATTTACTCTTGAACCACTTGACTCATCGTCAGAGTCTTTTTCGTTCTTTATACGCTTTCGCTTTGTTTTTTTCCTACAATAAATTTTACTGTTTTAAATTGACGTGATAATGATTAACATTTAAATGTCGTTATTGTACACACTTTTTCTTATTCTTCGTGTCATCGGAAGACGACGATCGACTTCTTTTGGTCCTTCCCTTTTTATCCTTCTTGGACGATTTTGAGTCTTTAAAATCGGAGTCATCATCACTATCATTACCACTACTAATGGAAATGATGTCGCTATGAATTGAAGCATCTGAGTCACTCAATACAGCTTTCACCTTCCTAAGAAGACATTTCCGGCAGAAATATGAGTTTCCAAATTATATGAATCTTCTGAAGAAAGAAAATACTATTAATACCTTTTTCTTGCAGGTCTCTTCTTAATGACTTCATCTGAGTCGCTATTGTCGCCATTGTCATCTTCCATACTTTCATGTTTTATTCCATCTTTATCTTCACTTTCTTTCTTCACCTTCTTTGCTGATTTCCTTGATAGGCGATTCTTTCTCAAAGCATCTTCGTCACTATCTTCGTCGTCACTATCTTTTCCAAGAAGTTTCCTACGAGCGTCGTCGTCTGAGTCCGTCAGATTTCCACCGGGAGTAATATATTTTTTCTAAATAAAGCATTAGTAGGGTATTAGCAAGTTAAACATTGCATGTCAAAAGGTTTCATTATTCTAATTTATAATACGAACAACTTACTCTTGCAGCATTTCCTGCTTTATCTTTATCTGACTTGTTTTGACCTTCTGCTTCCTTCTTATTAGCCTCTGACTTATCTTTAGCACCACTATCTGATAGGTCTCCAGCAGCGTCGGAGTCATCAGTATCGAATATCGATTTGTTAACTATTATAATATCTCCCACCAATGGACCTTCGGATGGCTCATCTAAATAAAAACGATTGTAATAATTTAGTACTACATTGAATTACCCAGAACTCAGAACGAAGGGTATTGATGCAGAATACGGACCTTCACCTTCACTATGTAGCCCATCTTCGTACTCAGTCCGTACTTTACCCTTTGAAGTTTTCTTTGTTTTAGCAACATTCCTCTTTTTAGTTGTGCAAGCTTTGTCATCGGCGAAAGGGTCGAATCGGCTTATCCTACATAATTAAAACATGTTTGTTAAAAGTTGGTATTGCTACCCTTTATTTCTCTCTAACACTTCGTTTTGTGATCACGTACGCTTTGATGGCTCGATCTAGCTTCTTATCGCTTGAATCGGAATCTTCTTCAGTTTCCATTTCCTCATCTCTGTTCAGGGTGATATAATGGTTCAATTTCAATTCTTTCTCGATTTCAGGTGCCATTCTCTCCAACTTGACAACTGCCTTTAAGTTGCATTTAGGGTCAGTTTTCCAATCCAAAATTGTTTGTGTCTTTTTTAATGGAGTAGTGGAAGAAGAGTGGTCACCATCATCACTTGAACTATCCAATAAGCCCTTTTTAGCCAATCTATCTTCTTTATTTGACGCTGGTTTAGATTTATCCGGCTTTTTGGTCTTTTTTAATGGAGTGGTGGAAGAAGAGTGCTCATCATCACTTGAACTATCCAATAAACCCTTTTTGGCCAATCTATCTTCTTTACTTGACACTGGTTTAGACTTATCCAAAATTACGTGTGTCTTTTTGGTATTCTTTAATGGAGTGGTAGAAGAAGAGTGGTTATCATCATCACTTGGACCATCCAATAAACCCTCTTTGGCCAAAATATCTTCTTTATTTGACACTGGTTTAGATTTATCCAAAATTACTTGTGTCTTTTTGGTATTCTTTAATGGAGTGGTAGAAGAAGAGTGGTTATCATCATCACTTGGACCATCCAATAAACC
>JAQFZX010000614.1:0-50884 GCA_034682405.1 Hydroisotoma schaefferi | reverse complement strand
ACACGTCCACTTAATTACTAGAAACTATCAATGTAACAACGAATCCTTTAATCTTCCAGTTCAACATTTTAAAGAGAATGGTTAATAAATTATGATTATCGTGAGTCTGAAATTAAAACTCTACCTTTTCATTGTGATACATTTTGTTCCACTCAATCTAACTAATACAACTCAGCCAACTCAGCGCTGCTGTAGCTGTAGTGAAGTGGTGTCATTCTGCTTAGTATCTGATAATATCCCTAAATTTATATGAGTAGACTAGAAAGACGTTGTCAAACTGTTTAAATTCATGAACTTCTTCCTTCCCTTTTATACTTTCTACTATATTCATGTTAGACCAATATTGTGTTAGTTATACATAAAGTGCAGGAACACTTACGAGAAAAGCCAATGTGCCAGTACTTTTACTCTGTTATTAAAAATCTTTGCTACAACTACAGGGAGTTACGACGAGTAAAATGAAACACAAACAAAGTCACTAATAAAATGTTAGGGTGGAATAAAGAACAAAGTAGGTAGACTTCTTTGTAAGAGGTAGGTACAACGGAGGCTATAATTTACCGTAGAGGAAAGCTTTGACAATTTGGCTTAAACAGTAGCTCAATTACACGACTTTCTCTCGTCGTTCCTTCTCATCACAGTTCATGTTTTATTCTCGCTATACCTTTATATCACTTGTTGATGTTTCTTCCAGGCCCTGCTGAGCTTGAATGTGGGAGTTTTTTTACTTACTTTTAATACTTTGGGCTTACTATTTTTCTAGTTGACCTTTTTAACAGAAAACTAACAAAACACTTGCATAGAACTCCACTACTGAGGCGTAAACTTTTAAAAATTAGCCAGAAATGATCTAAAAACATGGGAAAGATATCTAGATTAGAGTTAATAATAGCGAGGTTTTATGTTAACCTGCAAATCACACCTTTATCTTTTTATGTGGAGTAAAAGCTGATAAAATATTTTTTGAATGGAACTTTTTACCGTTCTTACTGGTCTTTCTCTTTTAACTTGAAGAAAATGGTGAAGAAAGTATCACCATAAGTAAAAACTTTCACGATAAAGTTGTCATCCAATGTGTGTTCTTGCCTACTTAAATATAAACTTACCCCGAGTATTTTCTAATACTTCCGGCCATTATTAATATCCTACAATTTACCCTGCCGCTGCCCACGAATAGGCAATTTTCCTTTACTAAATAAATACCTTTTAATGAGTTACCCTATATTTTTTCTGAAAATCAAACAACCTTCTCTGTAAAACCGAGCTATCAAACTTTGGTATTTTCAAGCTTCAAATTTAGTACTTTTTGGGTTGCATCCTACTATGATATAAAACCTAAAAATACATAAACGAAAGAAAGTGTGAGAAGTGAAAGATGAGCGTTTTTAAGGGGTATGAGAACTATCATATCTAGCTTGGAAATCTAACATCAAGGATCTATCTTTTACATCTCAAAGCCATATAAATGTCGTTGATACGTCTTGATTTTTACATCATATTTCATCCGGAAATTTACTTTTCATCCTAACAATCCGATCTCTTTTATGCTTTCCAAAAAACATCCAGCATCTAAGTTTACACTATAGTGAAAAGCTACCGAGCAATCTTACAACAACCAAGTGTACGGAGACAGATCGAGGTAATGTTAAGTTGAGAAGCTCTCCCGCACAGCACCCAGCCAGCAAATAATCTTGAGTTGCTAAAAACGGATCATGTTTCTGTTCAGTTCGTATAACCTTCCAATCCTCCTCACCAAAGCTCAAGAAAGCCTGCAACTACGGATTGAGTATTCTGTTGAACAAATTTAATGGTGAGTTCATCATCTATGAAAGTACAGTTGGTTTTACGGCATTACTATTACACCACATCGTGTATGCACCAAAACTATTTATATCAGGAAGACCGCAATCGTAAGTTTTACAGTTAATATCTTCGCTTTTATAGTCGGGTAGATTGACAAATATATGAAAAAGTGAAAAGAGTAGAAAATGGTTCGGTTGCTATCTTCCTTGTCCATGTTTTGCCCTACAATATCTTTATGCGCCCATGGATGCATCTTATCCCACTCTTGCGTATCACATGCGTCATTACCCTTCGTTCAACAAACTACTAAGTAAACATTTGAACAATTAATTAAAAAGCGTTCAGTAAAAGCAAGGATTAAAATGAACTACTTGTCTCTTATTTGTAAGTTTATACTTTATTTTATTGCTGACCTTTTCAGCTGCTTAGTACATGCAGCTAAACACGAGTTAGTCAAATCCACACACATACTAAAGGCCAATTGCCCAAAAGGAACTAAATCATAGATGTTTCTTACGTCCACCTACGCTTTCAAGGCATTTGCCAGCATAAGTTGTCAGCTTCAGGTAATATAAATTAAACACAGTCTAGGTTTCATTAACGTTTGTAGTAAAAATATTCCGCTTCTGTCAGTTATTTCGGTAGTTAAAAACCAAAGATAGTCTGATAGGGAGCTAAAAGAACATGGAAAAACTGAAACTGGACAGAGAACTTAATAGTTTAGCTAACAGAAAACCACAAGGCATGATTTTGTTACGGGTAAAATTCACAGGATAGCCTTGCTTTTATTATTCAACGGGCCATTATTACCCCCCAGTTGAAATATCCCTTTCAATACTGATGCTTACCCTCTTATGTTCACCTTGCATGCAATAACTGCATGCATAATGTACGAGCAAGAACAGTTCACCAAAGAACTCCTGATCGTGTGTTCCGATAAGAGAGAACATGCAGTAAAAACTATGGGATGGTGAAAGCGTGGTTATTCACGATCACTTTCAAACCCTCTCTCTCCGCCCACCTCTATCGCCTACATTATAATTTACACAAAAACCACAGAAAGATGAAAAAAATCACAGAAATTTTAGTTAGCGACAAAGAAAAGTACAAAGCGTATTTACAGCCAATGGCATATTATTACACTTCGTTTACTGATTAAGATATGCTTTAGTTGTCATTTTTTCAATATTTAAAGTTAAATCCCGAACCCAATACCCTCAAACACTTTCTTTCTCAAATAAACCTACAGTTCTGTATCCTTGTGCCAGCAATGTACTAAACTGATTTCGTCTATCACAACTCCATCGTCCTATATCACGAAACATCTACTGCAACCATCTTACGCCCGCATCGTTGCTCAAATGGTCACATCTTCTACTCAATGCTGTTTATGGACCCCTTTTAGAAACTCTAAACAACTAGCAACAATAACAGTAGCAAGCTATATTACATTTGGATGCTTTTGCACAATGTAAGCAAGCAATAGAAGAGAGAGTTAACCAGAATTTCACACTTTCGTGCATAATTCACATTACTTTGAAATGCACAGTTAGTATTTTCTAAGTAAGCATGCATACCAATTACAATTTACTCCAATATAATAACGGATAAGAGCAAAGGAACATGAGCTCAACACACAATTGCAAACCTTGTACTTAAACCAATAATTCTCCTACTTTAAAACCCTGTAACGATATGCCAACACAACATTTAAACTCTCAACTTTATTACGGTGTCATTTCTTGTCTTTTGTGCAGCAGAATATATGGGTTTGACGTGCACTGCTAACCATTAAATGTACAATCACATTCATGCTCTCTTAGTGGACTTTCAACTTTAACTGTACTAAAAAATCGGACTTCTGTAGTGTAGTGTATGAATACATTTTACAATCCATTCCTGTCCTGCCACTTTTGGGCTGACGGTTGGAACTTTGGTGCATTCAATATTTTCAATGCAACAATAATCTGACTGTGTAATGTACCCGCTTTCTCGCATTTCCGCCTTTTCCCTTTGCGCTTTTCTCCTTTCCGCGATTCTCCTTCGCGCTTTTACCCTTCCCGACTTTCTCCTGTATCCTGTCTGTGTGTAGCATGCTTTTTACCTATCATGTGTTTTTATAAACTTATGACTTGTATGACACCTTTAAGGAGCGTTTTCAGTACCCCCTGGACCCTTACCGTTGCTTTCCTGCTACTATTTCGTTACTTCTACGCTTGATTTCCGTGTAATTTGAGGTATCATGTGTCCCTTAACGTTTATAGACATAATCAGCTCGACCCCCCAACCCCCCTGACGGTCGAGGTCACTTGGCTTATCGATTTTGAATTTATCAACGAGAATGCGAATTTAATCTAAAGCTACACTAATATTAGTATAGATTAAGTCAACTGCTTTTGAGTTTCCTACAAGTTGAAGAAAGCCTAAAAGCTAAAAAATAAATACATACACGAGTTCAGGCTGAAATCACCATATTTAAATACATATTATTAACAAAGTAAATAAACATACAAAGTCCAGTACGCAAATGAAGAAACGCAGCAGTGCCCTGTTTTACCGAAACCTTATTTTTAATAATATTTAATAATACGTAATTCACCGTTTCTCGAGCCGCAAAAGATCCCTTCCTTGCTGCTGTTCTCGTCAATAGTCTCGACTTTAATTGAAATTACAAACTGTTCTGTTCAAAATTAATACACAAGTCTTGGCCAAAGTTTGCTTTTCTCATGGAAGAGTGAACTTGTAAAACTATAAAGTCAAGAACTTTAGCTTGATTCTAGATAACTCGCCCATATTACTTTCTACTTTCTACTCGGGAGAAAGATTAGTCTACCCTGCATTTATTTATTCCGTTATACTTTACAAATGAATGCTATCTAAAATGCATGGCATATGTTTATAGAAAGCTTAAGTTTAAACTTACCAAGTCTGGTCTCGGGAGCTACGGATTTATTAACTAACTGGAAGTTGGCGTAAGGTATAACTTGGAAAACTACCTGTGCATTAAGTTTTACTTTACTTCATTTGCATATTATTTACCAGCAGAATAAACGTTGGAAGTTTAATATTTACAAAGTCCTTTTCACTCCCGAGGGAGGTTTGAGTATTCTTAGAGGCTAGTTTTTGTTGTTGTCTGTCCCTCTGCGCTTTAACGGGAATGAAGTAGTATTGGATCGTCTTCTTTTATTAGATGCGTTGTAATCACACCATTTTATATATATTATGCTAATAAGTTCCGGAAATACGGTATATTATGAAATCGTAATTCATTATAGCTAAGGGTATTATTCATGCTTGGAAAAATCTGTGCAGCCTTAACGAAAACCCTGCAGCAACCTGGAACCGCGACGCAGAGTTTTAACTTTGTATTCTTGCGAGACGCAGTTACATACATTCCAAATACTAGAAACCATCACTGTATACCCTAGTAGTGGGACGTTTCCACTTGCAAATCATAACTTTTCCCTTTTTCCCTATTCCCACCTTGAATGCTCAATATATGGTTGACAGCATATTCAACAGTTATTCTGGTTGATAAGTTTGTGTTTTGACTCATAAACATGACGTGTGTTTAATAAATTAAAAGTGGAGAAAACTTACTTTAACTTTCACATTGGTATCAATAAACAACGAAGCATTCCTGAGCTGTGCTCCCACAAAGGTCTCATCCCGCGATGGCATAAATCCAAGGATTCCCACGTCATACTCCCTACAGTATTTGTCCAGTAACTCCTTATTCCACTTGTCCATGTAAAGGTACTTCGTGTAGTTTTCAAATAATATCGCTCCAAACCTCCCTTTATCTCCATTTGTCATTATTGGCAAGGACTTCCCCGAAACTTCTATTTTGTACCTGAAAAAAAACAAGTTATACGTTAGTCAAACGAGGCATACATTTTTTAAATCCTGATAAATTTAACCACAAGCCACTCAAAGGTTCACCGTATATTAAAGTATGTACAACAATAATTATTAAATCCATGTAAAGTTTGTTCGAACACTGGACAAAACACACGGTATTATAGCTTTCATAAGAGAAAACGGAAAAGTAATTTTTTCATTAATCCATCTCCATGTAGTCAAGCAGAGGCAGCAGTTGAGTTAAAGATTTTGTATCTCTGTGAGCAGCTCAGTATTGTATTAAAAATCGCATAAAAGGAACAACGAGGATGACGTCTGAAGAAAATGTTAAATTAGCCTTCATAGAAGCGGATAAAATTTCAATAAAAAACCAATTTGCATGAGAATCCCCACCAGTTTCAACAGAGCTCTGTAGAGTAAGCTAAACTCAACTTCTTTCTAGCAACAACAGAACAGAGATTCCACAAAAATCATATCAACTCTCTCTCTCTCTAAGTAAAGTTTAGCCTAAGTCCTAACCCAAGAGTAAGTAACGTAAACTAGACCAACTTTTTGTTGCAAATTTTATAGTCCCCCTCTGCTACATGAGCTAAACCAAGGGTAGGTTTTGTACAGTTGAAAAAAGAGAGTGGTTAAATAAAACGATCAAGACCTGCAGGAGCAAGGTTTTTAGAGAATAGAACCCTTTCCTCCAAGACATGTCTGGCATAATCAAAATAACCTCAAGTCAACTTCATTACTTAGCCGATCCTTTTAATCTGTGAAGAGTAATCCCAACTCGAAAGATAGTTTCACTTTTAATTTTCAATACACAAAACTTTCTGATCCTTCTCCTAAACTTCCTTTTTTGGTTTAGTCTCTAGAATAGTTAAACGCTGAGTAAAGTAAGACCATCCATTTGGCAAATTAAAATTGTAACCACCAATCAATTTAATGCTAAATATTTACGTTCTCTAGTAAGATAGGATCATGCATCACTAGATTAGAGGAGAAACGCAAAACTTGCTAGGAGTTTAACAATACAATTCATCAATAGAATTGATACAAACCTTGACGCACTAAATACGTAAAGACTATCTTATAGAATCTGTTTACCATAAACTTTCTCCATATATCAAAGATTATTCCACTCTCTGTAGTAAAAACAGTCGCCTCATTTCATCCAAACCTATACTTTACTTACTCACAAACACATCACAAAATTACACAAGGATGGACCAATTGTTTTTTTTGTCAATATACAATATAAAGCAATAGCATACTTAGGTAACTCAACTCAATATTCTTAATAATTGCTACGTGATTCTGAAGTAAAAAAAACGAGGATAAATTCTATAACTTCTTAGATAAAAACTTACAGGTGTAATATATTAGTTTAAAAACAATTAACCCTTTCAACCAGCTCAGTTCCAGTGAATTAGTAAACAAGCAATACTTACCATGAACACAAATTATATTCCTCCCTCTCAGTAGAAACCTTTCAAATTTTTAGTTACCTTCCCAATCCTGTTAACGCCAACTCAGACGCCACTGTCTTCTACATACAACGGGCCAACAAGCTTTTCTAAACTATTTAATAAGTTTAGTTTTCTTATCAAAATAGCATGCAAAAATGCCCAATATTCTTCAAGTTTCAACTTTCAACCTATCTAACTTCCTTTCACAAATTTCAGGACGTAAGAACTCCTATTCGCACACACTCAGCCCAGCTTGACGCTAAATATATTCAACATTATTTTATAACATTACCGAGCTCTTACTATTACCATAGAAGAAAGAAACTCTTAGAAATCTTTTGAAGTGGCAAGCCTCTTCCTCGTCCCGTTTGTCCTACTTCAAAGTTAGACATGCTAAACATATCCTTAAGCAATGAACAAAAGCAGCAGCAAGCTATACGCTACAAAACCCATTAGTGCAAACCCTTGTCCCATTAAGATTACTATTATGTTAAGCCAGGCTCATCTCATTTTCGACGAGCTTCAGCTCTAATACAACCTCTTTTAATATAGGTGAAAGAAAGTACTACATAAGCACCCAATAATACGATTTGCCCCTCCGCTTTTCCTTTCTACTTTAATTCAGTCAGCAGATCCATGAAGATCCGTGATTATGAATCTTCTCTTGTTGGATACTGAAATCTGCATGCATCTACCTATATGAATATATCCCAACCATATCCATGTGCAGAGAAAGTCGGAAGTATTTAAACCCGGATAGAATCTGATATACCTAACTTTTCCTGTACCCACTCAACCAAAGTAAATTTCGCAGAGATACCTAATAGGTATTACCTATATAACAAACTGTACATAAAACTTGACAAAAACGAACTCAAGGAAATTGTAAAACTGTATCGACATCGAAATCGCTCTTGATTCCATTTAAAAAATATGATGGGCTGGATTGGATGTATCCCTTAGAGTCTATCCACTAAAATCCTTACGTGCCTTTACTTTAAAGAAGGTATAAAAACTTAAGAAAATTACCCCCAATAGGGTCGCAACTCAAGTGTTAATCAAACACCAGCTCGTATAAAGAAGAACACGCTAAGTAATTTCAGGAGTGGGTGTTTCTAGTACACAGTAAAACCACATTATAGGCTAACTTCACCAATTTTTATAGCACATCGTTTGCAGCTCAGTTTCAACTGGATACAACACTACTGGTGCTTTTACTTTGGTAAAGATAGCAAAATATTTATGCCTTTCTCAACTGTAATAAAATGAAGTTTACATAAAAGTGAAGTATAAATCTTCACCATTCTAATTTACTAGAGTTGACAGTCTTATTCCAATTCGTAATCCACAGAAAATTACTATACGTATACGTTTTAGTCAGGACTGAATAAACTGCAGTAGTTAGATATATGGTTGTATACGTTTTTTTATGGTGAGGGTTTTGTCATCATGAGTTAAAGAAGTTTAATGCATCTAACATCCCTTTAGAAATGAACCAAATAAGCAATGCAATGTTTTAAATGCACCCATAAAGAATAAAACAATAACGAAGCAAATACCAACTTTCTATGAAAAAGGATGACCCAAATCCCAATCAGATACTTTCATGTCCTTTCAGTACGACTGACTTTCTTCGCTACCAGAAACGTCACCGTGTTATTCGCAGCGTGTCAAAAGTATACATAAAACTGGACTCTCTTGTATTAAAACATGCGATACACATCTACGACTGTAAAAAACGGTACGTATCCTGAATGAAATGACTCCAGGTATAAAGTTACCTAACAGATGAAATATTGCAGCTCATTTCTGCAGAAAAAGCACTCAAACTTTCCAAATCACTTCTAAACTTTCTTTTAGAGCTTTTATTCCTCTGTGGTCCTCTGGTGCGTTCTTTTTCGAGTATTAGCCTTCCTATGTTACCTATTCAATACTAAAACTATCCAACATCAGCCGAGTACTTGCATCCTTCTTCGTTCAATATACTTCACTTCAAGAAAAGCTTCGTCGTGCCCATTTTACCCTCAGACTTTCTCAACCAACTTTCTTCAGAAAGAAAGTTGCTCCAAGCTACTAGATTCACTAGCGTTTTTGGCTGGCTTCAACATTTACATTGTCATAGATAAGGTTAAATAATTCATAAGGTCACACTGGTGCCGATAGTGAAATGGAAAAGCTTCTCGGAAAGAAACCTTTTTGGTGTACTATCATACAAATTGATGCAACCAGATGCACCGCAGAGTGAGTAGCATAATTTACACTTCTTAAATTAACTCAGCAAGAATTGATGAATGCACTAAACCATAGAAAGATTAACTTCAACAATCTTTCACCGGTAGTTCCCCCCCCCCCCACTTCCTATACTACAACAGCACATACCTCACCACAAAACCCAACAAAAGAAGCAAACCAATGGTGACTAGTTTGAATACTTTACAATTAAAAACTCTACAAAAAAACAGGCCGATCTCAAGGGGAAATACTAATAAATAATTATACCTGCTGACAGCATCTCCTGTGTAGTAAAATTTAACAGCAGTAGATAACGAGCGTTACCCCTTCGCTATACCTGTACTTAAAGAACCTTTCCTGCTACAACCAAATTTATGAATTTCCCAATCCCTTTCATTTTACAAAACTTCACTACTCAGTAGTTACGACCCTCAAGGGCTAAGCAGCATCGTCTCTTGAAACACCAAAGCACACTAGACTCTCGACATTATTAACAATAAATAAGACGACAAGGTAAATTAAACAGTCCCTTTCGCTGTAAAACAAGTACCTAATTCATCTAACATTACCCTATGCCCGGAATACTGGCTACTGTGATTTGCACTCACATATAATATTCCTACCTTACTTATTACATAGTGCAGTGCTACAATAAATATTTTGTGTCCATAACCTAACACCTACGCTCCAGTCCTGCTCCGTAGTACAATAATTTAAGTTGTTGGTAGCAAAGTTAACACCGACTGTAAGCTTTATCAGGCTTTAGAATGGTCATGAAATTGTGACTTGTCTGACAAACTTTCATGTAATGCAATATAAATTTCTTACGCATAATAGTTACATTTGTAGCAGTACGAGACGAAATCATATTCTGTAGCTAAGAAAATCCAGGGTTATAAAATAATACTGTCCAAGTTACATGACACTACTGCAATGCAACACTAGAAATACTACAATAGACAGTTTCACTGTATAGTATCTACAGTCTTGCAGTTCTGAAAGAATAAGTCGACCTAATTAATTATCATCTTGGCATTTCTCTTCTCCCTAACCTGGATGATGATGATATCACGTCTACATTTTCTACTACTACCCTGCTACCATATACATACTGAACGCTTACCTCCAAGAGACCGAAGAAGGATCAAGATGATGATGCATTAACTGTCTTCAAGAAACCATACATTTATATCTTCATCCTTATCTCCTGCTGCTGCTTTTTCTCAGAGGGAACTCTTCCATGATTAATACTTATCGAAAAAATCTGATGGATTAATCTAACCAGGATTTATTACTTTCTCCGTATCACAGTAAAGTAAGGAATTTGCTTCAACATGAAACTGAAGATAAATAAATACTATCGGTAGGGGGAAGGATTTTGATTACTACGAGGGGGATGGATACTGGATCTCAATTGAAAATTCTATTCGGTCATTTACTTAGGGAAGTTTTGCTGGAATTTGGCTAAAAAATATTACTCAAACTCTAAGATTAAAGTTCTGTTCATTTTTTTTTACTTGAACTCGATTTTAAGAAAATAGATAGTCCTTAATAACAGACTAGCCGAGAATAGAACTGGGAAGTGGAACACCACCCGTTTCAGAGCCATCCTTTCCAGAATGCTACCATAAAACAAATGCAAATTACTCCCCGACTTTTACGACTAATCCGAAGAGAATGTGATCTAAAGAAGAGCAGCCAAAAGCCGTAAATTTCTTTACATCTATATAGTCAAGATCAAACTTTTCTTTATAGTTTTGCATCGGAACTGTAAACTAAGTCCTTCTGTCTAGCAACCCAACCGGCGTCAGCTTTTTGGATGATTAAACATAAAATCTACAGAATAATAATAACCATCTGACCGCCAGCCTTAAAAGACATTACGTAGAAACATAACTATAACATAATTTTAGCTTGGCCGAAAGTGCAAGATCTGACTAGCAAGTAGTGTACTAAGGCTTGGCTGAATACTGAACTAAATGAACTTACTTCATACGATTATGAACGAGAAGTTCAGCAATTTCCCGACCCAGTTTCGAGAAGGTGGTCTCCACAAAGAGTAATACTTTTGGATCGATCTTTAACCGACTTGCAGAGGTTGCTGAATGGTCCGTCCACTTCCTCACTCTTTGGCCATCCGATCCCAACGTTGGACACCGGTAGGAAGCCTCCGGTGGACTGTGCATTAGCCTGTAATATAATTGATAACAGAGGAAAAATCAGTTGGGGCGTTCGTGAAATATTAAATGCATCCAATACAATATCAAACACAAATGAAAATTTTAAATTGTTGCCTTTATCTGAAAACATTAAAGAGTTGCAAATTTGTGATAAACTAGCTGTTTTTTGTTTTACTTATTTTCTTATACTTTATAAAATATTGACTCAGAGCTGTTTGAGCCATTAAATCTGTAACCATTTATCAATTTTTACTTTTCGTGCCTACCTTAGACCTTTAAACTGGACACATCATGTAAACGACCCCATATTGAAGAAAAAGAATAACTCTAACCACTGATTCTAATCATATTCACATAAATCAAGCTAGAAAGCAACGACAGCAGCTCAAGAAAGGAAACATCTCAGCATAATTAATTATTTTAGTCTAATTTAGAATCTTCATACTCGATTTGTAAACTGACTAACGGGGACTTAGCTATCGTCTTAAATTACAATCACTCGACTCATGCTATTCCTGGCCTCCAGGCCTAAAATACTGAGCAGAAGAGCCACGTCGTAACAGTCCTTGTCATTACACTGTTCGTTCTTTCTTACTGCTGATGCTGATGCTCACTACTACTACACGCACTACATGTTAAAGAACGACTCATTAGGATTCCACGGCGGTGCGGAACGTAAGACACTAAATTACTATAATAATGCCACGTCCAGATTCAAACCCAAACCAAACCATCCAACTAGCGAACACTTGACTCCATCATTCTTCCCTCGCATCATTATGATATGACATCTATTACAATCTGTAGTAATACGCCAGTCAACTCAATTTAGTTTTCTAAGACGACAAAAAGACACATTTTCTCCCATGAACATCCATACAAAAGTAAAACCTCAGGACTGCTAGGTAAAAGTAGCAGAGAATCGTTACTACATTCCAATTTGCTCTATCTCTCTGTAGCGGGAGTTAACTTTACCCCTCTTCTCAATAGTAAACCAAAAGACTACTACAACACAGATAGGTACATCCCAACATTCACGAAGTGATCTACTACTTACATGCTACGGCAACCTTTTGACTCGTTATAAATCCTATAATAGTAATAAAATTTAATACACTTCATGACTCATCCTTCATTTCTTTCTCGGCCTCGGTATGATAGGAACATTAAAAATGCACTAAGCTTTCCTCAGAAAACTTTAGTACAGACGAAAAGCATACGCCATATATACACAATAGATTGTAGATCAAGAGACGGCTGGATTTTGATCTACATGCATATTCTGTGCACAAGCACAACCATGTATTTGCTTTCACCACCAAGTTATAAATTTTTAGTGAGTTTACCTTGAAAGGGGTAAACTTATTTTATCATTGAAGCCAAAGCCCAGCTACAGCAGTTTGTCTACTCGTGGTTTATTTTTTAGAAAAATTATTTTTGAAATTATGAGCAATATTTTTTCATTTTCACTATCATAAAACATTCTAAAGTTAATAATACCATTTGTTTGGTCTGTTGTACTATATCATGCAGGTAAAATATGGGTAGAAGTAAAAAACTCAGACTTCAGATAAAATGTGGTTAGGTATCCAACCTGAATGTGGAAGGAATTGTCTATAAACTTTCTGGGACTAGTTTATCGTGTGTCATGAATCTTTCTTTTCTAGCACTGCTTTCCTCTTGACTGAATGCATGTTATACACTTAAACCTCTTTTTACGAGTAACGGTGTCCGTATGCATGCTTGTAAGTATTTCTACACTCAATGTGAAAGCCAGGAATGAGCCTTTCATCAATCATGTTAAATTATGTGGAAGAAAGTGGAGGTGGAAATGAGGTATAAAAAGTCTTAAAACGAAGCGTCACGTCAAAATATATTACACATTCAACATTAGAACCTCCAAAGTGCAATGCATCACATCTTCAGCCCCATATGCCTATGAACATGATCATACATGGCAGTTAAGAGCTACTAGCCTACGGGAACCCGCTACAGTTTCAAATCATAGGCAATCTTTGTTTAAATAATTGGTGGTAATCAGGTATTACAAACATACAAACAAACAAACAGACAGGTTGATAACCAAACTTTATGTTGTAGATGATTGACTAACTTTTGAAAACTTGAGAAGCAGAAAGATAGCACTAGGGACATTTCAAGTCAAGCAACTAAATGAAACCTGCATGAATGCTTAGTTATGAACAAAACAAATTATCCAAATTATTAGTGGAAACTTTTACCACGAAAACTTGAAACACTGACCGTGATACGGTTACCTAATTGAATAAAACTTTAGTTCACTGGAATGGCTACCCTAGCATTATTTCTTCTACATTGCTTGCAGAATATGGAAAAAAAATGAGCGTTGGATGTGTTTAGTAAAATGCCATTTCATAGCATGTATTAAAATAAAAAGAATAGACAGTCAACTAAAATCAAGCGATGTTAATCCAAACGTAACTTCTTATCAGAGCCAGAAACGTTTGTCTAAAAATTCCAACTTTTTATTCTCCTAGCTTGGTCTACCATACGCATACCAAGTAATAAATTGACAACGCCCTTAAGTTACAAATCATTCTACGTTACGAGGAGAATAGCCTTGTCATAAACATTTCAATTTTATCCAAATAGTCAGTCTACCATCTCATACAAAAACTAACGCGTTTTGTACGATCTTAAAAGAACTTTCACAATGCTGCTGCTTCAATCCAAGGAAAACTAAGTATCACTTCCTACTAGTTTACTACTACAACCGGCTCTCTTGCTTCTTGTGAGAAGAATGTTATAATTAAGACAAAGAAAGTGCTAATGGATCTTGCAATTCATAAAATAAGACCGAGAAGAATAGGGCAGCAGGTGCATCAAACACGACCAAGACTACCATCATAAAATGATCAAGCTCAACCAGCACGAAGCTTTAAAACATCCTTCATTTCATATTTTAGAAGCAGATAAGACGGGGAACGGGTGAGGGAGTAAAACACCATGCGGGATTTCTCTACCCACCAACGATTCCTTACTCTTCCATCATCAAAAGGTTACTTAAAATTTACCACTGACTGATGCATTCCATTATTGGAAGAGATGCTTTACTTAACTCTATAGACGTTCAGTCTGAAAAAAAAGTAATTTAAAAATAAAGCATTTTAAGAAGTATAATCTAAACTTCAAGTCTGTTATTTCAAGGAACGAACGGAAGGATAATCCAATCAGAAGAGAAAAGTAATTCTTCTTGTAAGCTCATTTAAAAAGTTTACCGTTTGCTTACAATTTAAGACCAGATTTTTTTTCAATTTCAAGATAATAAAATTCAATTCGGTTACTATTCTAAAATAGACTATGTAAATGGGAAATATCCAATTTTATTCTTACATTCTGACCGTGTCAGATGATGCGTGATTTAGATCGATCGATACAATCCTACAGATTGACTGTACCTTGGTAATTAGGGTAATAACTTCTCTTAAACTTAACATCCGGCTTACCCTTACTTTTGCTATCATGATATAGACTAATGGTTTCTGGCTTGCGGCTAATTTAATGTGACTTCTGACCTTTTTCATATACACTTACAAAAACTTCAGAACTTCCCGTTAAAATATTCCAAAATCTTGGTAACAAAAACACCCTTCAGTCTAGATCGCATCGTTGTCTCTTATTGTCGTTATCATCATATGAAATGCGCCTTACAGAAGAGTATCAACTATCTACATTACATGAGACCCTGGCCACCTATTTGGCTCTTTATTACTCAACTTTAATTCTCCTGATCCTGAATAAAAGAAAAGTGCTTCTTAAAACTTTAGTTTTTCTTTACTCATTTAATCTACTGAGTTGGTAAATGAAAGTGCCTAAGCTGTCTTGTAAATCAAGCTCATTAAGAGTACATGGTAGCAGGAGTATAAGCGTAATATAAATCAATAAATTACGCTCGGCTCATTTAAGGAACCATCTAGGATATCCTGTCGGTCTCTATTCCTATGTTGAATGTAATTATCCAGTTGGTGGTGAAAGACTTGTAATTATCACAAGTTATTATTCGTAAATAACGATCATCATCTCACTAAATACCTAGATATCTTAGCCTAATCACCTTTTCCAGGTCACTACACAAAACGCTCTAATTTTTGTCTTATTAGGGTATCTTCCTCCAGTCAACGTTCTGGTATCCAACCCATCTAACGATATGAATTTTAACGCTTAGCACAGAATCTAGTAATCTAGGTCTGAAATGTTCACGAAGAACAACTAAAGTGTTAACTAAGTTCTCGGACGTCAAATAAATCATACTTGAATGTCACGACTTTTTAATTAACCTTCAGCAGAAAATCACTTTTAATAAATGTCACAATTTGTGGTCCCCGTCTCCCGGTCCCACTTTAGTTGCAACGAGTTGGCTGTTTCACTGTGGTCAACTTTTAAACTACTGCAATGCTCAAGATTCCTCAACCAGATAGTTTACGCCAAACGTTTCGCCATACGTTTTCAATTAACTATTTATTTATATACCATCCTTTCGGTTGATTCCTACATTCAGAACAAAAATAGTATAAAGGAAGTACAAACTTTCCCCGGTTACTGGCACTGAAAAACCAAGAATTAATAGAAATACCCACTTTCTATGAGCACCAACCATCATTAAACATACGATTAAGGGTTTGGACTCGCTCCAACGGTAATACGTAGGAGTAGTAGTAGAAACTTCATTCCAGCATCAGAAAGTGAGAACTACTGCACAAAAAGAGATGCAATGGAACAACTGTGTAGTACTGTAGCAAAGAACTTTAGTTCGGTTATCACAACGTATGCAAGGGTAACTAACCTAAAGTTGAATTGGTATGCAGTGTACTTCGTATAAACGATATTACTGTTCTACATTCAGTTTAAACTAGGATGAATTTGCCTACTTATTGTTACATATTAAGCATGACTAATGTGATGACAAAGTTTTGTAGAACAAGAGCTGCACAAAATGAGAGTAAAAAGAAGTCTTAAATTGAAAAGGGAAGCTCTCGACAAGTTAAGCCGTTGGACCGAAGAAAGAAGGGAAATATAAAGGATATCTAAGAAATCATAGTCAAGAAAGAACGAAAGAGAAAGTTAAAAAGTTACAATAGAGAAGAAGACTAAAGTTGAAATGTTTAAAGTCGAGTTTGCTCAAGTGGATGAATAGACGAAGAGAGGTAGATGTGGGAAAAAGTAAAGCTTTTATTTTTACACTTCATCTCTAAAGCATTCTTTTCTCTTTTGAACCTAAAACTAAACTAGCAACCCGTTGGAGTAATGGCTTGGGATTTAATAGTAAAAGTGAAAGTAAAGTAAGGTTTGGTCAACACTTTGAAAATAATGAAGTAGTCCCCGGTAAAAGAATGCGCTTAAAAGGAAAGTAGGACGGCCTTCTATGCAGTTTAAATGTTAAAAAGGTTCTTTATCCTGACAGTTTGTCGTTTGAGAAATTCTACACATTTTGAAACACAGCGTTTACTCATGTGTTTATATTAGAGGACGAACGGTCGTCAAGAATGACATTGAAATAGATTAATTTTATTTAATTAAATTTTATATACAAGAACTCAATAAAAACAAAGTAAGAGTTACACACTGAACTAGATTCAATTTTAAAGGTTCTTTCAACAGGTTGGCCAAGCATTTATTTGAAAATTATAGAAACGAGAATCTGACGTAACATAGCCGGTAAGGAGTTTAGGTACCCTTGCCGTATAGTTAACTATATTCTCTAAAATGTTCTTGAAACATCGGAATCTACCTACCTTGGCTTATCTTTGCAAAAACAACTTTCCAACTAATGTTTCTCACGTTTTCCTCTTCTTACTTATCTCATTAACTGGAGACTCAGAAGATGTCAGCTTGGACAGACAGACAGATTGACATGGGCCTTCGGTACTTTCACTTTCACTTTTTTTCACAAAAGAGCCCTTTAAGTGTTATCGAATTATTGATGTGACTGAAGAAAAAGAAATTTAATCTCGAAAACGTTTTTAATTTCCGGTTTTCAGTTTCATTTGTTGAATAACGTAACTTGTGACTTTACTCTTAGAAAATGTCTCTGGTAAATACGGCTGAAAAGAAACGACACGCTTACTCATTTATATTCTGTAGACAAAGAATCTCTCCCGAAATAATCGGCTCTGTTTTATGTACCTTTTCTTACCCTATCATCCTCATCTATTTCACCATTCTGGTCTTTAATCTGGCAAAAATTACTTACTCTTTGCCCATCAATCTGCTCGTTTTTACCTACATTCTACCTTATATTCTACCAAAGATTATCGCTAGCTCCATGCAAATTCAATTACAAAGGAAACATTACACCAGCCTACTTCCTACAAAATCGAATGCAATTTAGACAGACTCTTTCAATAGTACTTCTATCCCTTTGACAAAACCCTAATAAAGTCTTAAATCCACCTAGTTGACATTCTGCAAGTATATCGACGGGTACGAATCCATTGTAATAGCAAGAGGAGAAAAAATTAGAAACCAGCAAAAAATTAAATCAAAATCTCATTTCACAATTCAACCCATGAACTCACCACATCATCCACATCTCTGGAAAAAACTCAGCCAATGAAGGCTGAGTCTGCTGTGCTTAGAAATAAATAAAAAATTTCTCTACCACTTTTTCACTCTTGTGTGCAAAAAATATGTCGCCTCAAATTAGTAACCAACTAATAAGCCTAGCTTTCTCTTTTTAACTCAAACCCGGCCAGTTTGCAGTTATGGAAAGACTAAAAATGATAGAAAACTAACTTTTTCTCACCACTCCTTCAGCCAGCTTTAGACAAACCTAAGCTGCTTCCTATAAGTAAGGAATATTATATTAAATTGGAGTTTCATACCAATGAACGAACACACTAGACTGCAATTTTATGCTCCAAACGAACTTCACAAGAAGAGTATGAGTTATAGGCAGGTTCTCAGTTCTCATACATAATATAAACTCAATTTCAATTCAAGTCATCGCTTCTTCTCTATTCTCTACTCAGCTTGCTTGCGTCCTTTCGGCTTGGCCTCGCCTTTGCTCAAGTAACAAAAATATAATTTCTTTTCCTCAGAAAAACTTTCTCATAAATCTCCAGATGATGAGGAGTGATTGCAAAGCCCTATGTTTTCTAGTTTTGAACGACTCAAAATTAAAATGAAGTTAGGAGAAAGTCTTAAGTTCTTGGTTGAGCTGCATTTGCATTTTCTAGCTCACCAACCCAAGAGAGAATTATACGTTTACTTTCCATATGCATAAAAGGGCCATTTTACACTGTTGTATATGCTAATAGACTTCCTCACTCTCAGTTCTCTAGTTCACTACTAGTATGTAGAAGGACGGTTGGTAAGAGGATGAACAGCAAGAACATAATCGGAATAGTAACGAAGGTCTCAAAGAGTTGCTGGTTGGTGCTTACTTCAATTTTACTTTTTATTTAACAGATATCTCCCTGGTAAGATTCTAGGCTAAATTACTAAGCACACATTTACTCTACCAACGAAAACGAATCAAAACTATCTAGTGTTATTTTAAATTAGAAACTAACAACTATAAGCTTGTAGTTTTTTTCTTTTATTTTTTATACAGACGGAAGGGATACAAAAAGAAGTACGCAGAAACTAAAAAATTAGAATTTCTCACTCTGATTGCTGAATCTGTCCAGAATATTTAATGAATGTTAGTAGTAGTCATCTGTACACAAGGAGTTGAAATGAGTTTTCAGAATTTGCTTGTCACATTTCTTCTTACCTGAGTTTTATTTAATTCCTACAAATTTACTTTAGACGACGAAACGAAACTCGTAAATTTCACAATACGTGGCAGAAAACAGCCAGAGAGTAGGCAAACCGTACAAGGATTGCAACATATGTACTTCATACTAACGAGAACAATAGCTCTTCGCTGGGAACTTTTTCAACTCCAATATAATAGGATAGTTTTAGCAGAAAGTCCCAATAATGAAATATGACACTGGGTCCCAACTTAAGTTTGAAATTAAAATCCTGCCAACTATCTCTAATTAAGAGAGGAATTTCAGGACCAGTATTTATTGGAAAACTTTCCTTTTTTTTAGTGCATACACACTTCAATAATTCCTCTTCCTGCTTGGCTGGCTGGCTAAATTAATTGTTTTGCTCCTAAAAGTTTCACTCATACGTACTCTTTATTTTTTGCTCTTTCACTGAAAACTAATCGAGAGGATTCATTCTCGGGGTTTTCATTCATTCATAACTTCTTATAACTATCAACAAAAAGCTTTAGCATACTGCGTACAACCCCCTCTACTCTTAATAAGAGTTGTAGATGCTTTCTCTATTGTTCCCTTAATGCCTTATATGAAGTTTTAGATTACATACGGTTACTAATTACACCGTTAGCTATCTTTTTCGGTTTATATGCATCTGCTATTTTTACTTCTTGGACTCAAATACTTTTCAAAATGGGCCAACTTTCCCAAATCCCTGAGAATTCTTTAAGCCCCATCCTGTTTAGAAAACTCCAACCCTCCAGTTTAACCTTGTTGTAAATTGCAATTCGTAACCCCCACCAATCTATTTTTCAAATTTTGATATAACAATAATAAACGCATTCGATGACTCTTCTTCACACGCGTTTCTCCCAGCACTGCTTATTTCTGGTTTTATTTATCTTCCTTGGCTCAAAAGAGTACAAGTACCTTGTGTAAGTAAGTGCACCCGGTTGCACAAGTAGTTGAGGAAATAAACCAAACAAACCAACCAACTCTGTGTTGACTATTAGAAAGGAACCATCAGCAGAAGTGGTGGGTATATTGTGTACAGTAACTTCAAAATGTTAGGCTTGAGATCTACCGTACCGTGGCTATTGTAAAATTAAACTAGAAATGTAACGCAGTAATAACACCCTACAATATAAAACTATTTGTACGACAGCTAGCCACACAGCCTTCTTATGCGACAATTCGTACAATTTTAGTACATAGCAAAATGTATCTGCAGCATACTGACTCAGAAGTGAAACGTTAACAGAGTTTATTCAAATCCTAAGAGAGCAAATAAATACGTCCTCTCCATTATGGAAACAATGGACGGTAGAGAAATTATATCAATTTTAAGCAAGACAACAATACAACAATTCGTCCTCTTTTACATACAACAGCCACAGAAATGCTGCCTAGCACTGCAACGCAGCTTTAGTGTTAGTAAATCTTCATAACGTTCATCAATTTAAATCGTAGGCACTTCTTCTTTTTCAGTATAATAATAAAATCTGCACAACAGTATAGTAACATTTTAGGCTTAGCAACTACGTGTAGGAAGGAGACAATAAGCTAGGTAATTTTAAATTCCCTTTTACACCCAATAAAAGCCTACCTCAGTCATTCATAGTCGGCAGTTTGTCGCAAAGCTGACCAAGGAACAATAACGCTCAACTATTCTATTTCATTTATTCACTCCTCATTGTTTCGATTCATGCATTCAATGAGAAATACAATACACGTCGTTCTCCGCACAAGAAGTGCGGTTTATGCAGGAAATAAAGATATTTTGGAGCCTAAATAACGTTAGGAAGCTTCAAATAATAGCTCGTACAGAGTAAAACGCGGAAACCATAATGTTAGCGTAGTACATGCATAGGCTGCCCTTACTCTAGGAAAATGTAACCTAACAGATTCTATTAAGTATGTAAAACTCCCAGATGATTTAGGTGCAATTTACAACACTACGCCGATGCCCTGAACTCACTGAAACTACATACTTCAACTATAACTACAAGTATAACTACTGGTACTAATTCAAAAGCTTATACGTACTCAAAATCTGAGCTGCTGACAGGGGGTTGAATAAAATACCACTGGCTGAAGTCACATTCACACATTATCTCCTATTCTGTGGTTAAGAAATTCAAATACAAAATTAAACGACCGTTCTAGAATACATCACAACACCAACAGCCTACAATTATTCCAGTCCACGTGTCAAATCTCAAATTCATTAAGGGAGCCTGTCAACTGCCACCTCAAAACTGTACAAGCTAAAACCGTTCTATCCTTGGAGTCAGGGAATACGAAATATTTATATTGGGCGAGCGAATGAACAGCCAAACTTCATGAAAATTCTAAATCCTTCATTTCACGTTTGAAACCCTACTCCTGTCGCCAGGAATGAAGGTTATAAATTAAACTTTTTAAGCAACTTTAGCTAAACAGAATATGAGAACGAGACAGGCAAGTTTAGCCACCACATTTTAAGCCAATATGAAAGTTTCATTTACGATTAATAAGTCACGAACATAAGAAAGCAGAAAATACACATATTTTTTTAATAGTATACAAGAAAGAGGACGTTCTCCGTAATGAACATACATTCTTACTTCACTACTATACACTAATCGGTATATCATTAACTACGCAACTCAATTTCCAACTTTCCGGTTCCCCCTATTCTAAAGCAGTTTAAATTTTGATTACTACTATAAAACTTACAGCATTTACATTAGATAAGAAGGGCAGTTCATTAAGCGCCTTGTGTTTTAACTAATCTCCTATTCTCATTTATTACCTTTAAACCTCATTTCTAGCGACTACCTACTCTAACCCGTTGTACGTTTCAGTGTACTTTTATGCATTATGCGCTAAAAATTACACTACAATAGTAGCACATTGATCACCTACCTTTTAAAGCTTATGCTATCAAGAAATGTACTCTTTATTATTTGTATACATTTAACTAGGTCCCGTTGTCCATTATAACTTCAGCCTTCTTCCTGCTCTAATTGTTCTTAGCGTTAGGGTTCGATAATTAGAAAGAAACAAAATGAAATATTATCCTATTCCTGCCCAATAAATACACATCCTATTCCTAACTTATTTATTTAAAAAAATTAAACTTTGCGCAGACAGTTATGAGTGCAGAAAACTATAGTACCCTCTCATTAAATTGACAACAGTTGCTGCTACATTTCATTCACCAGGTATTTCACTAATATGTGAATTTCTCTAATTGTATCACATTACCATTTCTCATTTTTCATAGGACATATAATTTTTTTGCCCTACTAAAACACAAAGATAAACTGCTGACTCAGATCAATACTTTGCTCCTAAGGGATATAGAAACGAAAAACAATTTAGTTTTATCCATCACATACTGCCACTTCCATCGAAGGTTGCTGCTGACGTATATTTTACATTATTACTAAAATAGAAGGGTTTTTTTCCTTAGACCAACATTTTTTGCTCAAACATTTTCCCTGCATTGCAACGGGTTGGGGATCTGAATCATTGTTCATTGTGACTGTGACAAAAAAAAACATTGCTTTGAATGCTTGCGACTAGCCTAGCAGGTGAACTTTTGCACAGCATAGGCAGAGGAAATAATTCCCTCACATTTAATATAAGTGACAGGGCAGCGGCAGGGACAGTGAAAGACAAATACGAGAGTTCAAAACATAATAAATTAACGATGTTTGACAAGTAGAGAAAAGGAAACGGGTTTCTTTTGTAGGTTAAAATACTCAGCATTAAAACGGCTCATAATTAATTTACGTACAGATTATATAAGGACAGCACTGTTCTGTTCATCACCTTCGTTTTTTCGGAGAAAAATTGAAAACCAAAAAATTTGGAATAATGTTTTGCACTTTCCAGTTCAATTTGGTGAAAAAGATTTTTTGCGAACGGGACAAACTGGTTTATAAGCTGTGTAAACATTCGAAGCGTTATATGATTATTTCTGAATTTGATTTAAGTGCCAATGCTAGAATGCAATGGTGAGAACTTGAAAAGATTACCCTAAAGTTGGTCGGATAGCCACTCCACTGGCACAAAGAAACAATAGCAGCAGCTTTTAGATTAGGACTGAGCTTTCACTTAAGGTAATTCTATCGGAGGATATTGGAAAGGCCAAGCTCTAGTTTGCATATTAGACATTAAGTGACGTCCAGCTTAGCCGAATCCTGAATACAGCAAATGTTCATTGAATGCTAAGAACAAGACCACAGAAGCTTTCAAATATATCTTGTACCTACCGACCAAGTTACGATGCAAGCTTTCTCTTCGTCAAAAAAAATCAAGATTTTCTTTCCACAAGAATAGAAATATGCCGAAAACTGTCTCGTTACGAGCACTTTTGAATTTTATTTTCCGTCTGCACGATCCCATTACAATACTAATGATCCATTTTAGTTGGTTATGCCTCTTGTACTCAGCATAAAGATGGCTACCACCAGATACAATAAAGCCGCTATTCAAACCAAAATAAGCATGTTTACGAGTAATAATAATAATAATACTTCCTGCAGAAACTAATAATACAGCCAGCGCAACGTAAAGAACGATATCTCCTTTCATCACAGCATAATTCTAAATCCTCAAGGCGAAATGCAATAATATACATTATTGTTGTCATTTTTATCGTTGTAATAAGACCCTACTTTGGTTGACAATGAGGTATTATTAGTTCAAAGAAAAGTAATACCTAGCAACTTTAAAACATTTTATATGTAAAGGCTTCCTACTATTGTATATTGCTACATCCATACCAGGCAGACGCAGAGTGAGTTTAGTTTGATATCGCCATGAAATGAATTTCATTTTACAGTCTACAGCGTAGTTTCCATTATCATTCCCATCATATGAAACATTTTCTCCACTAGAATTTTTATTTCTACAGCGTAATTCTACCAAACAACCCCTAATTTTATTACTTGCTCATACAATGTAAAAGGGTTGACAATTTTTGTTCGACTCTGTAAAGCGTTGCCTAAACCTTAGCCACTGACATTTCAAGAAGGACAATAAATTAATTAAAGTGACATAAATATACAAAATGACAAGGAAATGCGTCCTTTCACACGGAGTTAAAATTTCCCTTCCTTCCACACATTTTTCTTCATACACTCGAGCAATTCGGTAAATTAGATTTTTAACCCACTCAACAATTGACTTAAAATTTCCCTTCTAACAACCAAACCGAGCTAATATTCAAAGCCAACTTGGCCAAGCCCACCATCTACCAACCAACTAACCATCTGGAAATACTTGCAAGTAAAAAAATAAAACTTTCCATTCCATTCTTCTAAGTCCACAAAAAGTCAAGTCAAGAACACAAATGGGTAAATCTTAAAACGTATTGCAAATACGTATGGAGCTAACCCTAAACGTGCACGAAATCTAGTACTAAAAACAAGAAATAAAGAGTGTGACTTCAGCTACAACTTGGTCTTCGTAAAAAAATCTTCCTACTCCCTCTGCTATATATATTATACCCTTTCCTATTTAACCGTTTCAATTTTTTTCTGCAGTATGGCTTATCTCTTATTCTTCAACACAGCTCTGGGTGTATTAAAAGAGAGGTGGAATATCATTTCTTAATAGCTCCAGTTTTCTCTATCCTCAACAAACGTTTCATGTATACAAAACCAAATGTAAGGAATGACAGAAGAGGGGATAAGCTTGTCTCCTTCAGTGTTTGCTGCATGCTTTGCTTGACTTGTAACAGCTAAAACATCAAAACCAAGGCAAAGAAAAGTATTTTTCTTCTTCTCAATAATATTACTCCTGACGACTTGTGCCTGAGCTTGCATGTGAATGAGAAGTAGAATTGGTACACCCATGTGCTTATTATTGAATTTGTGTTTCTATTCAAAACATTCGTCTACGGCAGTAAAGAATGACTGACTAAACTGAAGCAAGCTAACCAACCCTCCCTTACGCCACATAGAATTTTTTATGAGTCTGCCGTTAAGAATAATACAAGTGTGGCTGTAGCTGCTGCTTCTAGAAAGAACTGCTGGTTTACTTCCTTCCTTTTTAAGGGAAAAAAAATGTATAAACAAAGTCACAGTGTGAGGTGGCCATAAATGGGAAAATAATGGAATTTCCTTTGCAAACACACGAGTCTATTCAGCTACTCGCTTCGATTGGTTGCTGAAGTTGAGGGTAAATACACATTACACATTGAAGTCGTGATTTTTTTTTTGTTCAAAAGAAAAGTAAAATTACCAACAACCAGGAACCAGATTTCTTTGGTACAAGGTTGCAAACAAGAGATAAAGGTATATGGCCAGAAAGAAACAATGACTATTTGAGGTGAAGTCAGTGGACTTCGAACTGGAGTCGTTTACCCAATTATATGAATTCTAGTAATTTTAAATGGAAAAGTTTAAAAAAAGGGAGGGTGAGACTCCAAATTGAAAATAAATCGGATGATTGAACCGGATACTGCACTGGCTGGCAGTGCGGTGCCGAGATTTTCAATACTGTTATTATGTTGCCAGCAACGTTCAAGATTACGTACAAGTGTACAGAAAATATAACAGTACAATCTAAATGGCAGTTTAACTCGTGAGAGACTGACTCTCATTGAAGTATTAATTACTTTCAACTTCTCTCCAAACTTTTTGCTACGAAATAATAACTACATTTATACTAATCAACCAGATAAATGTTTTTCACACTAACTGAGTTCGCTGTCTCCTGTTACACTCGTCATTTAAAGTTTCACTCAACAACATCCATAAGTCGTACAACGTTCGTCAGCTAATAAATATATCAGGTAACCTTAAACTTTTACATCCAAAAACAGAAAAAAATCCTTCTGCCCAACACGACCGACCACATAATGTCTTTATTCGTCAATATAGTCAAGTATTAACGCTAACCAATCCGTTCATACCTAAACATTATGTCGGAACACGTTCAGAGGACACAAAAACATACACCAAACCCAAAGATCACCAAATGACAAATGTTCCAATATGCTCAACCATGAAAGAAACTAACTTCAACATCCTAATATACTTTTTCCCTTCCTACTCTCAAACTTTTTCGATGTTTTCATCTCAAGAATAAAAGCCGAAAGATCTCAACGTAACTCGACCTCACTCCCTTCAGTCAATTCAGTGCATACATTTCACTCCTAGTTTCGACTATACTTTCTCTCTCCTATGCGACAAGAGCTTTTGGCACTTTCTCTATATCAGGATTAGCGCCCGGACACACATAATAAAAAATAAAACGGAAAGAGTGCAGCTTTCGAGAAAATGTAATATTTTATTGGACAAAGTTTTCTCTGGGACCAAAAAATGTAAACTCTTTCGAATTGTAAGACAAAACTGAAAGAGAAAGTATGAGTAAGAGAAAAACTATTCTACTTCATTCTAGTCACACAAAAAATACACTCAATGCGAATGGAATAATACAATACGAAGACATGCAGACGTCCTATTTTCAGCTTGAAAAAGTACATTTTAAAAATAATAGCAACTGGTATAAAAAGTCCACTTACCCATAAAGAGGAGGATGAATTGAAGTTCTGTACGAGGAATAGATGACATAAGCAAGGGTGACAAGGACGAATAGAAAAAGCCATCGTTTCACTGTCACCAAATGTAATCTTCGTCTCCACCAGACCCAATTCCAAAAACGCAAAACATTTTGAAAGGAGGTCCAACACCATCGAAGACGATTTGGGCCAAGCATTTCTCCCTTCTTGCTGTAATATTTCTCTTGTCCGATTGTTGCATGTTCCACATCCACCACCATTCCTTCCTATTATAACAAATTTATACTGTTGTCAAATCCCTTTTAATTTTTACCAACATCTGTATACTTATTAAAGGTTCGTGCTGCAAGTCTTTTTTCTATGCTCTACTGCAATAAGAATCTACCTGTCTAACTTAACATGAGTGTATTTTATTTCTCCATCTACTTTACTATTTGTGGTGAAAATACGTAGCAAGTTCTAAAACATCTGGAGCAAATAAAATTAGCATAGTATTAATATAAAATATTCTCAGCTTCTTCTCTTTCACAGAAAAGAAAGTTGCAACACAGGATACACGTATGCATACTGAAGCTTTATATTTTACATCTTTTTAACTACCTAGCTTAAGTACTATATCGGTAGTGTGATTGTAATCTGTTCTCTCACACTTAGTTTACTTTGCCATTCTTATTGATAAAGTAGATGGCTTAACAACCTGAACACACACACGTTTTTACAATCATAAATCGTGATAAAACGGTATTAAATACTTTCAAAGAGTTCACTCTGCTGTAAGCCATTTTATCTTGTCGGGTTTATATTAAAATTCCATTGTCAGTGTCACACAGATAAAGAGGCCGGGCCGGCCTTTTCCAATTTTAGGCTTATGGATAAGCGTTCTAGTAATAGTTTCAAGTTGCCAATCCCAGTTGAAGAACTGCTCGCTAAACTAAGGTATAGTTTAAAAAGTAGTATCTAATCTATATATTCACACAGTACATCCTTTAGTAGGGAGGGGAGGGATACGTAGAAACTAGGGAAAAAGGACTGGAAAAATAAGCCAGGTCGGTAGACTAAGTTGACTCTTGTAAAATCTACGCCAAGTATCTCTGTTAGACACAATGATCGATTTCAGTTCAGCTTAGTCGATGAGATTTTTCTCCTTGGCCAAAACTAACATACAGATAACACATCAGCTCTCCACCACTCCTGTTACATTGATAATGCAATACTAAAATATAATGCTTCTGAAAACTTTTTATAGATGTGTATGTATTGTGCCCATTATCAGGAGTGGAATAGACACAGAGAGTCAATATATTCAGCGAGGATGAAATTGATTCTCAGAGAAGCTGTTGTAACATGTCAACTCCATTGACATCTTCTGCTGGCTTCTACGCCTACTTTACTTCAGTTGGTGAAAGTCCATGTAAAAAGTAGTGAGAATGATGGTGAAAAAAATTGAATCTTGAATCCGTCTTGGGATCTTGCAGTTTCTTTACCAACTGCTGCCACCACCACCGTAGGGACTAACGTGAACGTCGCTGCGTTTGATATCTCAGACCGCATGGACTTGCTAATATTTAGATATTTTGCTGTAATAGTATTTAGCATGGATACTCTTCTTATTATGTTTAGGACAGGAGGATTAGTGGTAGGTACTTTGTCGTGTGTTGCTCATGCTTGCTCGTTGGTTTCAATGTTCCTAAACTTACTCTTTTATCTTCTGCCTAATCTTAGAACACGGTACTGACTCGAACTGCACTGGGTGTCAAGTCTATTGAAGCTTCTTATGTTATCTAGTGAAAAGTGTATACGATTGTTCGGCAGAATAAGGATACTCTTATGCAACTACCGCTTCAATTTTGTGCATCGACATCCACCAGGAAACAGAATACCGTTCATTTTGGTTCCATATTTCTCCATTGTATTGGTTTCCGTGAGAATTTGTTTCTTTTATCCGTGAGCTCCGTCTTGTTGCATTTCCATTTTACAGAAACCATTTGTATACCACTCTGATGGCTATTTTCTCCGTTTACTTTTTAAAATACATCTTTAAATAGTATTATTTAGTGATAAGGAGCTAACTTGCATTACAGCTCGAGATGACTAAATATTCTTCCATATTTTCTACTCCTAAGTCCTAAACATACAATTTTAATTTTGCTCCTATTTTTCTTCGATACGGTTTAAAACTCTACTTAGAACAACATTGTATGGTTACCAAAACAAACAGTTACTAAAGCAGAGCTGAAGTAAGAAGTGAAAATGGCATAAAAACACACATTCAAAAAGTATATGTTCCTCCTTGCGTAGATTCCATGTTCAGCCAGAACATTTCTGTCATTTTTTAAGTATGAAGTAGCATAAAGGTGTGTCTGGTAGGGAGCATTTTTTAGATGTCCGTACTACAAGTGCAAGTCCACTGATGTGGTATAAAAACTCTTCTGATTCAGACTAGAGACTCGGTTGTGCCGTAATGGAAAGGGTAGACATCAATCTGTAATCGATAAAAAATCCAGTATATTTAATAAGAATAGTTTATGTTTCGATTTATCCGTTTTAGATCAAACTCATGGTTTATCTCAGACCTCCGTTGATTTATCTACCAACTCTATTTTGTTCTCTAAACTGCTACTACTAACGACGAGTGTTATACAAGAGAGCCGATGACTTAGCTTTCTTTATTACAAAGCTAATTGACTTAAATGTACTGAGGCACAATAATTTACCTCTTAATACACGTCAATCAAATAACGATAATCGTTCTTAATGCAACCCTTTGGGCATTTGGACCCATGATTTACTTTCCTTCTACAGGATTTTTCTCTCTGCCGTTCTAAGCTCAGCTCAACAATAGTTTATATACAATGGCAATTAATTATAGAGTAATATGATTTCCTTGGTGGACGACATCAGTCTTGTAGCTTTTCAGTTCAAAGGCTAAGAAAATCGATTCCGTAACTGCCACCCGGATTGCGGTATATCCTTTATTGGCTATCGATCAACCACCTGCCTAGACCATTTGTGTTGCTAGTTTATAATGCAATGCTTGCTTTGTTTTGTTTTGGGTCTGTCTTAGGAAAAGGTACCTGATCAAAACATCGAAGCAGTAGGTGGCCTTTTTGGTCTAGTTGTGGTTACCAGTTATTTCCTAAGCCAAAGTGGAAAGGCTGCCTGACTTTCTTTACACAACTGGTTATCGTGGACACTTTTCAGTGACTTTTAGCAATCTGATCTTATTTCTCCAAGGAAAAGGACACCCTGAATTATTTAATGTTCAAGTAACCATTAATTTTGTTTATCGACCCAAAGATTAATGCAATGTCACTCTAAATGTGCATTAGGTATTTCAGAATAAGTATAATAGTTCAACCCCATTTAAATTCATTCCAAAGCAAACAAACGTAAATTCAACCCAGTAAGCATGGGCCTAACATTCTAACATAAGCACTAATACCACCATCAATTTCAAAACTACTTCCAGACCTCGACCTCACAAATCCCTTGGTTCAGCTCAGCTTACTCGTAAAAACCCAAGCCCAACATACACATAAAACCCTCCAACACACATACTCATTCGAGATATAAATAGATCCAGGTAGTACTTTACCAATAGGAAAAGCCCATCCTCAATCCTATCTTTAGAAGACAACTTTCTCTTGACGAAACTAACCCCCAAGAAACAATCTCTACTGGCACTGGTGAAAATACTCCGTTTGAAAATTGGCTAAAACCAACCTGAAAGTACATGGCTTTCTCGAGCACAATTTACCTCCGTCACTTTTACTTTTTCACTCATACGTCCTACGTCCGTCTGCCTACCTGCATGCATGCTCTAGCTTACTTCAAACATTTTACTTAACCCAATGCACGTTTGGTATAAATAATTGTATATAAAAGTATGTCTATGTCATGTTTTAGAGCAGTTTAATGCAGGTGTTTAACTATTACCACTGCAAGTATTATACTCGTCGTCTCGTCGTTTAATACCACCTGCTAAAGGTCCGTTGCATTCTACTTCCGTCTAACCCTATCGAACTGACTTGCCGTCGTGATGTTGTACTAATAATCTTAATCCAACATCCATAAACCACGTTTCCTGGTGCCTCTTGTACACTATCTTACATTTACACTAAGTATTATAAATTGTAACTAAAAAGCGAAACAAGAAAGGAACATAGGTGCAGCAGTTGAATGTATCTGCAATACCAATATCGAAAGCTAAATCTGACAGCTTACTGCTTCTTCTGTAGAATTGTATGTGCTTTTTTCACATTCTTTCCTCAACGATCAAGTCACAAGTTATAAGAAGTCAGAGACCAGGAAACCTTACTACTGAATTGACCTTACATTACAAAGTTAGTATTACTTTGTAGGAGTTATCATATCAAAATCATACTGACTGATACATAGGCATTATAACTGCTGTTTAGTCTCTCCTATAAAAGTGCAGACCACCTTCTGCGTGAGTTGATCGCCTTTCACCCGTACAATCCCCCATGTCGCACTTATCTCACAACTTAACTAACTAATGACCGGGTAAGACGAAGAAACACTGAGATATTGACAACCGATGGTAAAAACCACACTATCACTGTTTCCTATCTTATTATTTTAGGCTTCTTTTCAACTCCCAATCTCCTCTATCTTATCTCCCAGCTAGCTTCTAGCGTTAAGTTTTAGATTATTACTGCTAGCTTTTATTATATAACATGTATGCTGCTTTCATAGGAAAGAAAATCGATAGAAGCTGATAAAAAAAAAGTTAGTACAAAGTAAACTAAATTGTTGACTACTTATATACGTACTAACTACAAAACTTTCACTTTTGTGGAAGTAAATCGCACTACATTACCAAGATATATTTTCTCCAGTAAACACAAAATCATGCTTACAACAGTACGGAATTAACCATAAATAACTAACTAACACTGTAAATAGAGACAAAGGGGAGCACGGAATGTGCAGATAAACTCTAACTTTTCTCCGTGAGGTAAAACGACTTGTGGTGGATACAAATAATATTTTCCCTCGTATTTTACAATTAGATACGATATATAGCATTTGTAAAAGAAATATTTCATTAAAATGTACAATCGATATTAAATCAATGACAAAACATCGATCCAAGAAATAAACACTTACACTACACATGAAAACTACATTTAGATCCTACCCCTAATAATAATGTTCCTCCCAATAATACATGGTCAGCATAAATACCTTCAATTTCTGCACATATTTCCATACAAGATGTTGCGTGCGATGCGATCCAGCTACGAGTAATTTTATCTTCCATTTCAATTAAAATTCTTTACACTTGCTCTCACAATCCTGTATTATTTACTGCAACCTTTTCCCGTCATAGTGTTTGCCAATATTTTTAACGAGTATTAACTAAAAGTTATGTTATTTTAACGAATCATACGAACTCAAAAGTTGTTACTCTAATTTATGTGCAATTTTAACACATTTATCACCATGCCTTACAAAAATTGTCCTTCTCTAAAAACTTTCTCCAACCTTTTCAATTCAACCCGTAAATCCAATAATACAGTATACGGTCCTCCTAAAATTCATGCATATTAATACGTATGTTCTTTCAGCAGACGAGTGCAGTTGCAATGGACTGGTTGGCAAGCCGTACTAATGTAAAATCTGTAAAATCCCAGACATTTACTCTTATCCGAACGATAATCCTCTCGAATGAACATTTATAAAAGAAATAGAGCTAGAGCAAATTTCCGCTCCGTCTTACATCCTTCAATTTTTTTCTATTTTTTACGGAGCAACACCTTTTCTTTCCTCTTTCGTCATGCAAATAGTAAGTACTTAGCAAGTTTTTTTCAAAAAAGCTCCCAAGCAACTATCCAACAAAACGACCGTAAAAATAGGAAATAACTCAGCAGTAGTAAACCTGAATATGAAAATGAATGGAATTTTTTATCACCAAAACTGGGGGAAATCCCCTGAGTGAATCAACCCATTCATGCAGCGAGCGGGATGAAGCCTGGTGAAAACCAATTTGCGTATCTCCTATCAACTTAATTCTAGATCACTACAACCAGGTCTACCAATCTGAATCCATCTATACATTTTTTTCAACGAAATTTACCCTCCTTTATGATCCTTTTTATCCCCAAGAATTCAATTCATGCAGTTATTTTATCAACCCCATTCATGAATTCCATGTAAAAAAACATACCTACCAGTACCGCAAAACGTCTAGCTAATTTTTAAGTAATTAGGATGAATACTTAGTGGTATTCTGAATTTACTGCATTCCAGGGCCAATTAAACAACCATGCTTACTACTATTATTTTTAATTGTCGTCAGCGTTAAGGCACTTCCAATTTAATTTAAATATCTAAGTTCCCTTATTGAATTATTCCTTAAATTGTATTTCTCATATTACCAGTGCCACTGCTAGGTTTAGAACGGAGCCGCTATCAAACTATAATATAAACTAATTCTCTCTAGGAACATTTCACTCCCCGAAATATTGAAGTTAATTTATCCATTGTTCATTCATTCATGCCCTCTACTTCCAGCCAATAAATCCTACTCAATGAACTCATGCATAGTTCTATTCTATTATTATTATCAAAAGCTTTCCATTATAAGATAACGGGCGCGTATGTAATGTACGTGCAAGTCTTAGTTTACAAAGGCAATTATCACTTACGCTTGGATAAGCTAAATGAATAGGATCAAACTATAAACTAAGGGATAAATCAAACAGGAAGGCGGATGCTTACACGGATTATTTACCTTTTACTTTTGGCCAGGGCACGAGTATAGCACAACAAGGCTTCAATCCACAAGCAATTCAGCCAGTTACTTCTTTATGCAATTATACTAAAACCTAAGGTAAGGTGCAGTCTTCTTTATGGCTGCATTTAATTACAGCTGAATAATAACACGTGGAGCTAGTTTAATAATTAATACTTTGTAAGTTTTTTATACACCAATACGTACACTGTCAACGGTGTGCTTGTTACTACGTTTACAGAAGTCTTTAGCAGCGTTATAATAAGTCTGCACAAAAAGTATCCACTTGACTCAACCCTTCTTTACAACTTATAGGAGAACATTATAAATAAAACCTTCTTTCTTGATATAAAGAGTGATGATAATATCCTTTGAACTTGGCCCTTCCTTATATATGATGATAAAAAACACTTTAATTCTATTAACACATCATTGAATTAACTTTTCCGTTAACTGCTAATTGACTCAGCTTTAGAATATCCAGTATCATTTACTATATGTCCAACTAAGTAGCAATTTATCCGAAGCCAACTAAATCTTGCTATTAATTTAACAGTTAGACAGAGAGCGAGAAGCTATAGTACAGTGCAAACTAGTGAATTTCCGCCCACTTCATTAATTTTCTCTCCTGAGAAGAGTACATATAGGATCAACAATAAATTCTTACATATTATTCTACCTAACAGTTAACAAATGGTAGGAGGAATGCCAGCATGCGGTTTATTCACTCACAAGAACACGACTAACTAACTTGACTGCATATGACTATGTGACTTGAAGACAAGTTAGAAAAACAATTTTGGTTTACGTTAACGTTGTGCCGTACATAACTAGAAAAAAAGTAATGGCCTATTTTTTTACTCTCAAATTATGTTCTTCCGAGACAAGAGTTTAACCATGGATGGATGCCTGGTGCGTGGTGCTTAAAATTAGCAAAAGTTCTGACAAAGCACGAGCGAGGATTTATTTACTAAAAGTTTACACATCACCACGTTCAGTAACGTTAGTTCAAGTAAGGTTTATCCGAAGTGATGAAGATATTTTATTTATTTGAGTTTGTTGGAGTTGCACTTTTTGCTTAACGTTTGGTGCCTTCTTTAGCAATGGAAAGGAACTGGCTCAAGTTCCTCGCTCAATCGCTGAGAAAGAACTGCTGGGTATCCAGACCTGTTCCTGGGAATAATAGTGTTTTAGAAGGAGTAAGAACGAAGTTTTAAAGAGTTGTCAGCCTTGCCTCGCCTTGGCTCAAACCTGGGATATGGATGATGGTTACTGGGTTGATAGGCTTACTATCTAACTATCTTCCACTTAACTTTACTGCTTCTCCATCCACAAGCCCATGTCCACCATGTACAGTTCTGTAGTTAGCTCCTTGGCTAGTTTTGGTGGATTTATCCTTTCAGTATCCTCTTGTATTAAAGATGAGCGTCTGTCTGTCCGTCTGTCCGGAATTGTCTCCTGAACCGCTGGACAGAAATTGGCGAAAATAGTGTCAAACTGCTGCATTTGTACCAACACATGAGAATAGCTAATAAAAAAATTAAACGTTACTGAAAAATCACTGCCGAAATTTAAAAAAACCATTCTGGCCATAAGAAACACATACAAAAATTTAACCTATAATGAAAACGCAGCATTAAATTTTATGGTATAATACAACCATATGTAGCACAACTTATATAGAGCATTTTTATCTGCTTCAATCATATGTTATATGTATGTTGAAACTGTTTGTATTCTGTTACATCTTGAACGGGAACTTATGCTTCTTCTATATATTGAAACTTAGGGAGGTCTCACATATTACATATACTTCTTCATATTACTTCATGCACCCTCACTTCTTATAACCAATAGATGTCCAGTGTATATTTTTCATACCCACATTTAAAAAAGTATTTACCACTTTTAGACTACAAACTGGCTGCTGTGTTATTGTTCTACTATACTTAAGGAATATGACTAATTAATTGACTTGACATTATGTCGTTCTTATATCAATATTCAATCTCAATGTGAAATTAATATGAAATTACTCACTCAAATTTTGTACCCCTCGGAGCGTAATAACCTGCTGATGCAGGTAGTTTTGCTGTAATGATAATAAATAAATAAATAAATATGTTGAAATGTATGCCTAACCCATTGATATGCGTGTGTATGTTGAAACTTGGGAAGGGAGAAGGTTAGGGATAACTACACGCGGGGAAGGTTCTGCTTTACGTTGAAACTTGGGAAGGTGAGGGGTAAACTTCACACGGCACGGGTGAAGTATCTGATATATGTTGTAACTTGAGAAGGGGGAGGGGCAACCACATGTACACATAAGGTATTTATTTAATAAAGCTCCAGCGTAGTTTCTATTGCATATCCTACGAGTTCTCCAGCGGACTGTAAATAGCTTTGCAACTCTGTGAATACCTCATGAGCTCGCCGGAGGACAGTAAATAAATTATACTTCAATTAAATACTTCGGACTTTACTGGAAAAATAAGAATTTTATATTTACGAAGACCTATGGGATTCGCTTGAGGTCTAGTTACTATTACAAACAAAGTGCATAAGCTCAAGCGAGCAGCACAACGACTGAACAGATTCCATTCCAAACATCAGCTTACTTTAGTATCTATACCTAAGTTGTTTCATATTTTTATAATTCCCCGTGTGCCGTGTGTACATTTTACCTTTTTTCTAGCCATTTGTGTTTCTTTTAAAGGAGCAAGAAACTAAAGGTAGTGGAGGAATATTAGTTTAACCTATGTATCTATCAGACTGAAGAACTTTCTCTGATAGATAGAACACGGAAGAGCAGACTCAATACGTTTTTGTTTTTACGCGAGACACCGACTGATTCACTTCCGATTGCATAATATATTCTGTAGATTTTTATTTGCATTCTTTGTTCTACATCACAGGACGTTTGTGCCTAAACTCCTCTTGTACTGAGAATATTATCTCTTTCTTCTTGTGTACTTGTTGGACGGACGATGAATGTTTTGTAGAGTAGAGGTAATTAGGTATTTTATAACCTACCGAAAGCAGCCCCAATGCACCAATGAATGTTAAAGTAGATTAGAGACAGAGAAAGTTCCAGTCGCTCCAAGTTTTCAATTGTCGAAAGCTTCTTGGAAGAGGAATTGATCATCGAGTTAATATGTTAGCTATATAAACTATTTCTCTCGGGCATTGCAGCAATTCTAGTTCTTGCGTCTATAACCGTAGAGAATTCTGGTCTGAAATGTTACCGTTGTTTTGATGCTTTGAAAAAATGAAATGAAAAATGAACATTTGTGGCCGGCCGTTTGATATGCATGCGTTTGTAAGACGAATAGCCAGCCTCCGGAAACTCCCGGTTTTGCTAATTTAGCTGGATGAAATGTGTGTCCAGAGGCAGTTTAGAGAAGTTTTTCCTTTTAAAGTAACATTTAATTTAAGTGGATGACATGAAAGGAGGAATGACGTTTTGTTCATTTCATACTTAGATTCCAATTTTGACTTTGTTGGTACATTTTAATAAATGAAATGGCTTGTTTGATTATTTGTGTACCGCTTTCCCTCTCAGTAGTCCTTTTCTTGTGATTAGTTTATGCAGAATACAATGTAGTCAGGCAAAGGTGAGAGTTTGACAACGACCCAGCTAATTAAAAGTAGATATATAGGTCTTTAATATGCATACATAGATTGTGCTATCACTGATCACATTAATGACTGTCGCATTATGACATCCTGAAAAGAATGGCTGAAATGTAGCAAACTCTGACTTGATTAATTTTCAATAAATGAATTCAACGAAGTCTCCTGATGCGTATATTGGAAGGTACTGACAATGCTTTATACACTATTTACGATACTTAGCTGTAGTCGCCCTTTAAAGAGAGAACTTTTGCATCCGTTTCTACCTTATTGGAAATCCTCTCACCTGAAAGCCTTAGATAGAGATTCATGAGGCAGGAAAATCACTAACTTAACAGTAATTTACGATCTCTGTGCCTTTAACAGCTGAAAAGAACACTAAACTAAAGCTTTCCTTGTTGTACGTTCGCCCTAACACGCCCATCCATAGTTTAAAATAATACGCAGTTACCATGTCTTATTATTTACTACTGGATACAAGAAACACATTGAAAGACATCTTTGAAAGTAAGACAGTCAAAATACTTATTACAAGGATCATGAAGCAGTTCACTGTTCCATAGAACAAACTTTTAACCAACTACCACCGATTCTTCTACGTTTATAATAAAAATGAATAAATAGACCACAAGATCTAACATAAATACCAATTTAAAATACCAAACCACACATCCTACCTTTCTCACTGCTATTCACACAGGCATAAAAAAGTAATGGGTGAGGGGACGGAAGTGAAAAAATGCAAATTTGTTGAAGACTTAAAATGCAATGATTTTCAGAAACTTTTTATTGTATTTCGCCTATGATGATTTAGTAGTACCTATGCATCTTCTCAAGGATTTAATAGGTTTGGCTGGTAAAAGCAAATATCAGTGTAAATTTCACAAGCCATGGCATGGCCACGGTGATACAAAGTCTGGTAAGCTTTCAAGTTTAAAATGTTACCTAAAACGCCACGTCGTGATTTCCTTGGTGCATATTCAACGTTTAATAACTATAAAAAAAATTCTTTGGCCAATACTAAATTGTAAAAATTCTCAGCATTATTTCAAATGAATAACTGAAAAGTGAAAGTGCCAGATACTGCACAGCCACTAGCTCTTTTATTGACCTCGGTCACATACAGAGTAGCAAAGCTGTACGCCAAGCTTTTTTAAGTATCATGTACCGCTAACAAATTTTATTAAAACGGTACACAAAGATGACCAATTAGTACCAAAGTAGCGTTACAAATTATTCAGACTTTCTCTCACGTCAGAATTTCAAAAGTGCACAATCAATCGATCAATCTGCAGTCCACCAGAAAAGGAGAATGATTAAAGGGCCCAATTACATACATAATTTACAAAGCCCCATTAACCCTTAGGTATACAATGAAACAAACCTAACAGTCACTGTGATCTATCCAGATCTACACCTCAGCTTCTGGTATTGTGATTGTTAAGAAACTGGAGCTGAACTGCTGGGAAATGAGCAGCACACGCTCCTGCACAAGAAATTAGTTAATGACTCGTCGTTTGTCACTATACCATCTAAACTAATTAAACCTGGCCGACCACACCACAATCATCAGTAACTCCACTACCATACCATATAGTAACTTTCCTTAGTTCCCTTACAGAACTTTATATCACACGCCCATACAGTGTTCTCTATTACTATTATTCTTCCTAAGAAATAAGCAGCTCAAGTGAATCGACGTCTACGTTATTTACCTCTATAACATTTAACCAGCTCTTAGCAAGGATATCTCTTACCATACCAAGACAAAAACTCATCTGGTGCTTTCAACTACACATGGAAAAGTGTGTTTTAATTTATTGCTATGATAAAAACAGTTTGGGGTCTTTACTAAATGGAAGTTGTGTTTTGTGTAGACTCTTTTTTCTTGAAATTAGCCTTGATAGTATGAAAGTAGGATTTTAAAAGGATAGAGGCACAAATTTAAATACACACTCATTGAAAAACTCATAAACTTTGATATGTAATATTAGATTATAAGTTGGTCTGTTGTATCGCTAGTTATACTTTGTACACACATCGTTTTCTCTATTAAAATATAAAAGATGCCTACACACTCAACTTGACCACATCCATCTTTTGCAGATACCTACTAATTTGCACCTAGCTGCTTACATGCATATTCATTTATCTGGCTCTACAGTACCTAATCTACACTACTTAAAAGACTGCAATCTAATTAAACCCATATCCCATGAGAGGGAATATCTCGTCTATCCTAATAAACAACAAGCTTTCTTACTACAACGAGAGAACATCAATTACTGTAGGTGCTAATTGCACCTACTGTAGTACTGTAGGTGTAAAGCTAATTGAATTAAAAAGATTGACAGGTGAGAAATGTCATAAGGGTTTTGTGATGGAAATATCTATTAATCAAACCTTTTCACCCGGCCCGGTCTTCATACAAACTCTGGGTAACATACATAAACAATCGTGTGGATAAGAACAGTCAATAACAGGATATCATATACGTAAAACGTATAAACTGGTTTAACCTTTTATATCTCAATCGCTGCATTCACATACAGCTATAGCAGACTTGCATTGCATGTGTCTTCCATATTTGTATTCAGTACAGCGAGATGAGTATACCCACCTATGACCGCAGGGAACCACCCCTCCGAAAAATGTAGCTACTTTTAACATTAGAGGATAGGGAGGGGGTGGAGCCTATTAATCATTGCGAGATAGTGGGACTCTTTTTAAATTGATGGGAACCACCCCCCTAGGGTTAAGGAGGATGCTCATGGTAAAGCAAACCCTACAAGTGTTAAAAACTCGTCGGGTTTATACCTCTTAACCTAAATAACTCGGTTTGATATTTTTTACAGTACAGCAAATAACATGTAACACTTATGCTACTAGAAAGGGAAGACCGTATCCAAAACCCTACAGGTATCAGAAAAGGAACATGGGTAATAAATCAATACATCTTGCTCTTGTATACATTAAGTTGATTAAAAACTCCATAATACCCTTTGTTCCTTTCGAATTCCGGGAAAAAGGGAAAAAACCGAGGATAATGACGGCAAAGAGGACCTACTATGCTACCTATCTTCTTATTGAATGTACTTACATATAGCTATTTCTCCAATACTTGCATGCAGTCAAGCGTGTGAGTCACCTTGAGGCTTTCTCAGCCTTTCTTTTATCCTTTCATCACCCACCCTGTGATTCAATCCGTTACATACCTGACACACGGTTGACATGGCATGCTTAATGTTTTCTATATAAAAGTAAATACTTAATAATAATGTACATCAATGTATGTCAATGCCTTGAATGTACATTACCTAAGCTTTAGCTCTCCTGCTGCTGTTATGATAAACCAGAATCCTTTCTTGTCTATAATAAATAAAATGTGAGGGAGTGAGAATACCTAGCTACCTCAGGTTTTTGTCTTACAGAATTTAATCACATTTAAGGCTTCCATTAGTCGTTATAACCCTCAATAGTAGTAACGTTCTCTATGTTCCTTGAGGTAAGGTAAGCGTCAAGTGAAATACCGAGTAACTACCAGTATCACACACATGATTTGATTGAGTGTGGATTTTTATCATCATATTAGAAATGAGAAAGTACCATATAAGGATACTTAAGAGGCTACCTTTCTAAACCTATAATGCATCGTTATTATTCGTTATTAACATGCTGGAAGGGTTCAGCTCGAATCGAAAGGTTAACTTTGCCTGGAAGCTTTACTACGTTGATAGCTTTTTAACTCTAGTGGGAAATCGTTTCCCGGTGTTAAAAAAAGAATCTTCTCTCTTTCTCTTCTCAATACATAATTTACAAAGCTTGACAGTTTAATACACAAAATGGGTTATGGTATGAATTTTAATGGCGTAAATTACTTCGAATAATAATGCTAATGGGGTTGCCTGAAATGACTAGTTACGGTTGGGAGAAAATTATTTAGGTAGTGAAAACGATTAGGGTAGCCGAGAAGGTAAGTCAAAAGGGTGGATTTGTCTGAGAAGAGAAGATTTATTATTTAACGGTTACAACGGAGAAATTTTTTTAAACAAACACTTTTACACAATAGAAAACATGAAGGTGAACTGCATACTGTACTTCATTTTCATAATACAAATTTTACTAAAAATATACGAAACATAAATGGTTAACCACAGAACAAAGAATTCTTAACTGAAACTTTAGCAAGATGTACGTTATAATAGTAGTCCTTCCGTTTAATTTTGGTCAATCAATTAAAATCATTCTCTTAGTAATAGTAGTTTAAAATAAAAAAATAAAAATAAAAAGCACGCTTTGTTTAACAACTGCAATCAACTGAGTTAGAAAACTAGGATTACATTCTACAAAATGCTTCTTTGCACGTACTCTATGCTTTAGTAGGATAAGATTCGAACGTAAATTTTAATAAAAATTCCATTCAACGCGGTGTAACTTACCTAAACGGACGTAATGTATATCACTACGGAATACAATCTTGTACGTTTTCCTCCGAACGGACAACCTTTTCCATCAAAGTCAAATCAAATTACGGGAGGAAAGTGGCCAATATTTATCACCGATTCTAGCAGCTGCTCTGCTATTTACTACTACTATTACTAGTATAATTTTACTAAACAAATACAGCGAAGAACATCCGTCTACTTCGCCCGGCCACAGACAAGCAGTTGCAGGATATACAAGACACAGACAACCTAGGTATAAATAAATGCCTTTGTCAAATGTAAAGGAGTTTGACAGAACAAATCCGACTGAACATAACATCATCCAACTATACTCTGAGTAACGTAGAAGAGCAATAGAGCCGTGGCATATTTTCAGAATCGCATGTACATTTCATACTTAGAAGAGCAGTAGTACCAGCATTCAAAATTCCTTCACATCTCTCGTGAAAGCATTCCATTCGAAATCCAAGTGGCATTTTATTGCTCGAGTCACTACAGCAAGTGGATCTTGTTTTTTGTTCATTTTACCCATCACATCCCATTTTGTAGACATCAGGGACTTTAAAAAGGAAAGTTAGATAGTTTATTTCAGCTTCTCAGCCCAATTTAAAGCCAATGCAAAGCTGCGATCTTATATCTCCCTTGTTGTGTATGATACCCATTCAGTTCCTTAATACAGGATGAAAGTAAACGTGACTTGATTGTGACTATTACTGTCATTGCTAAAACGATACTTTAGATAATGATAGGGTGAGACAGTACAGTAGGTCGATATTTCGATTAATGCTCTTCATTTTCATTTTCAATTATTTAGCTATTCCTACCATTGCTTTAATGATGGTGTTAGCTTTAAATTCACACTTAATAGTCAACGCCTACCGCTGAAGAAGGTTAATTTCACGTTAATACCTCTGAAACGGACTGTTACACTACACTTACATTGCATTGCTATTTTAAATATACTTTATTTCTGCAAAGTATGATTCATCGGGGAAGCAAAATATTGCTCTTTCTCATCTTTCACGTATCAACATCATCAAATACATTTTACCCTTTACTACAAAGAAAATGTCACTACTATCTATTTGTACTTTTTATTTTTAGCTAAGCTAAGACAACGTCGTGAAGATAAAAACGGGTTTAAAAACATCGGACTAAATAAGAATTTTATTGATTAACGTATCACAACGAAATAGTATGAGAAAATATTTACAAAAATTCTTTGCTATATTACTTTCCTAGAAACAGCAGCCATAAAAACTAAATTTTAAGAGTAAATGTAAATTAACACCAACGAACGAGTTTAAAACCACATACTTTCACCTGTACGAAGCACATGCTGGGACACGAAGGCACACTGGTTCTGTGAATTCTTCTTAACTTTTCTCATTACAAATTCCACTTGAAATATGCAAGTCAGTATCTACATGAATATTCACGATTCCAGCAAGCCCATCGTCTCCTCGTCCTCGGTAATAAGACCATTTAACCCGAACCCGGGTTATCCTTCTCCCACACTACTAGCTATAAATACTGGTGGGTTGGGTAGGTAAGCCACCAATAGTTAAGGCTCTCTTGCACGACTTTCTCTTTCATCGAGTTCGCGACCATCGACTTTCTCTTTTATCGAGTTCGGGGCCAAGTGAGAATCACGCCTTCGGTTCTAATAGGAGAACGGAAATTCTTGGAAAGACATCATCTCCTACTGATTTCAACTTACAATTTTGAAAGTAGTCTCAAATAGAAGCTGAAAGGTGTCTTTCCATTTCCAAGAACTTTTTATAGAGATTTGTTTTTGTAAACGTTAGAAGATTTGTATTTTATTTTTGTTTCAGTCGCCATTTCAAACCTGAAGCAAATTTTTGGAAACCCTACTTCTTCTACAGATTTCAACTTACAATTTTGAAATTAGTCTCAAATCGAAGCTGAAATGTGTCTTTCCATTTCCATTGAATTTTTTTTAGAGATTTATTTTTGTCAAGGTTAGAAGATGTGTATTTTATTGTATTTTATTTTTGTTTCAGTCGCCATTACAAAACTAAAGCGAATTTTAAAAAAATTCAATGGAAATGGAAAGACATCTTTCAGCTTCGATTTGAGACTAATTTCAAAATTGTAAGTTGAAATCTGTAGGAGAAGTAGGGTTTCCAAAAATTTCCGTTCTCCCCATAAGAACCGACGAAGAAGTGATTCTCATTTGGCCCCGAACTCGATATTTCGTGACCGTCTTCCGCGTCATCCAATAGGATCTTAAGTAAATTGAGCTCGGCTCAAACTAAACTAGGAACGCATTCGTTGCAGCTGACGTCTTGCTCTATCCTATGATCAAGCACTTATGTAAACAAAATGTGACTTAATTGACATTCTCACATCCACTCCCTTTGATTCAAGCATCCATTTTCAATTATGCAACCCGGTGGAATGGAAATTCTTAGTTGAGTGCCAAATCAACAAAATCAAAAATATATACTGTGACTGTTGACTGCGTGTAGCAAGCAGTATGGCGGTATGCATACAGTATCGCAATTCGCAAATAAATCACTATCTATCAAAACATCAGCATAGAACTTTACTCTTCCATGTTTCAAGTCTTTTTTCCGTTCAGATATTGTCAATTATGAGCATTTATGTTATTTAGATAGATTTTTTAGTCTCAAACGTGAAACATTTATTTAACAACTCAACTATACTGTTGACTGTCCATAAAAACTAAAAAAAACTATTTTTATTTCTTAAAATCTGTAAATTACAAAATTGGACGGCGGCTCTTTCTGGTCCAACTCAAGCATTCATTCAAACTGATATGGATATGGATCTCTGTAAGCTTTTAGGAATATGTAGGTTTCAGCAAGACGAACAACAATATTAAGAACAGAATTTGAGCTTACCATTACTATGTAGGCAATTCATGGTGCATCGTAGGTAGAAGTCGTCTTTCTTCATCTGTTTTAATGCTGATTCCGTAGAAAAGGTGCTGAATCAGCGATCCTCATCTCTTTCTGCAAAAGAGATCAAATAGAATTATGAACTAATGTGATTAAACCATCAGATAGAAATATACGTCCTCCACCAACTAAGTCTCAGGATTAGGAAAGTGTCTTTTCTCTTCAGATCAGATGCTAATGTTACACTACACACCGAGCCGGTTTTACTTGACTATTGACTTTGCACTGTCTACTTACTACCGTAGGGTACCATGCTGGTTGGTTGTAAACGAACCAAGCATAGCCCTTTCGTCGTTTATTTAGCAAAAACATTCCATCAAGAATGATAAATGAGACTTTGAAAAGAAACGAAAACTATGGGATTTTATATCTATTTACAGTGCTTTCACTATTTTAAAGCAACCATCATTTCTCTTTTCAGTTTTAGCATCTCAAGCTACAGATTCAGTATAAAAGAGTCTCAATTAATCCCGATTCAAACGATGGTCTACAAAATCATTCACTTTCAGTTTCGAAGCACAACCGATGATTAATTTCAGTTATAATAATTTATTCATTGAAGTACAAATGCTAGAAATACCCAGCATAGGGTTGTTTGCGCGATAGTGAAAATAGGGAATTAAAGAAGATTTTAAATTTAGTCATTTTTCATAATTAATTAACCTAGATCCGAATACTTAAAGATACACATTTTCAAAGTGGAGTAAAGTCACATAAATTAAATACTTAATACGTTATCATTAGTGTTCAAGTAAACATGAGTCAGCCCCATGCTGCAAGACGAACTCTTTTAAGTTAGCTTTAAACAGGTTTACATTGTTGATGGTTTTAATATATTATCAATCAGGTAGTTTATTCCAAAATTTACACAGTTCATGCAGCATGCTTTTTTGACCATACATGTTACCACATTATTTTGTGCATATACGTCGTGCTGGTACCTGGTCAGGTACGAGAATTTAGTACTTCTGTATTCAATGAATCCCAGAAAGTGGTTGGGACAATTATTGTTCAGGATGCTATGAATAAAACAGACAGACTTATAAATGTACATGTCATATGGTAAGAAACACTTTAGCAGCGAATAAATGTCAAATTGAACTCGCTCTCGTTTTCATTTACCTAAAGTAAACCTAGTAGCAGATCGAATATGCGATTCCAAAAGCTTGAGACTCGGGGGCTGATCAACAAATTATGGACATGCAGTCCAGTTTGGAAATAAGGCAAGCCTGTAGGATCGCTTTAAAGTTATCCTGAGAAAGAAGTGATCGAAGTGGAAAAAGTGATCTAGCTGCTGAAAAGCAGCTTCGAGAAGTCTTTAAAATTTGTTCATACCATTTGAGACTTGAGTCTAATGTTAAACCAAGACTTTTTAGTACGTTCTGAATTTTTGTTGTGACATTTTTGATATTTCTGGTGATACCAAGGACTATAAGTTGGGTTTTAGAAAGGTTCAACGAAATTGCCATTTTGTTCCATCCAGGAAATAATTTTACCTAAATCAGCCTTCAGCTTTTCCATGAGTTCCTTCAATTTTTCAGGAGGACCACTAATAATTATCTGAGTGTCGTCGGCAAAAATAAGTCAGACAATGGTCAATACCCAACATGTGAAAAATAATATAATACAATACAACCATCAAGACAAGATCTAAGATGTCGAAAGCACAACAAGCTGATGCACACTGACAGACGGTTCCTGTCTCTAAATAAAAGTTTTGACGCCTTGTTCTCAGTCTTATTTTAGCAACTTACTCGTCCCTCTCAAACTGCGGCTTTTAGTTTATATCTGGATCAGACTGTTTCTGATTAAAGTCATGTAGAGCAGAGCTGAACTTGTGAAAGGTAGAGTTACATAAAATGAACAGGATGGTGAGGACAATATGACATGTTCCTTAAGTCATTTACAAATCAGCTCGCAGCAGCATGTGGCTGTCGACAAAAGTGAAAGAAGGAAGAATAACGTATAGACATTTCAACCCTCTGCGTATTATACACTAACTTATGTTGAATTACGAGTGTCTTCGTCATTGTTTCTCGCAGGAGAACTTTGCTCAGTAAAAAATGACGGACTTGGTACAGTTGTCCAAACTTTCTAGACCTCTATTCATATCCGCCAATGACACACTCACAATTTTTCCTAAGGTGAATGGAAATGGAAGCAGCATGGTTTTTTGTGTGTATAATAAAACTAACTTTTTAATTTATCAAACACAGTTTTTACACCACCGCTATAGCTTCAGACGCTGCTTGGTTGAATACAAAGGATTGAATAACCTACTAAAGATGATTTTTCTTTTGTGTGGACATAAAACTGAAAGAATGAAAGAAATAAGTCTGACATTTTATTTGTGTACTTATTTTATTGTGGTACGTTTAGGACATATGACGCCTTAACTTTTTCTGGAATTATGACCAGTTGCCAGTTGGAGAAGAAAGTTTGCACTGCTTCTATCATTTATGAGCTTGTTGTAATGACGTTGCGTTAGAACAGTTGTTAATTGTAAGCTATAGCTACGTTTTGTGGTAAAAACAGCAATACAGTATAGTTTAAATAATGCTCACATCTTCAATTTGTGTCAGTTTTACATTTAATAAAATAATAAAGTTCACGAGTAAGTATTTCGATTATTAGATTCTTTGGTTAGTCGTGTTATTTTCCCTCTAATTACATAGTTAACTAACAACATTAACACTATTGTAAGCAGAATATGCCAAACGGGACGGCGATAAACTCTGTAGGCTCACTCAGATATCGTCAAAGAACAGTGAAAGCTCGTGTGATAAGCACACATTTATGTTTTCTTTTCAAGCCAAATGGCTGATTGTGTTTTATTAGCAATCAGCTCTGGATATCTCAATTTGAAAGAATAATCTAAGTAAGCTTTCAACATGTCTTCCAAAACATAACCGAATTTTTCTCTTTTTTCTCTCCATAACTTGTGCCTCTAATAAGCAACCTTTATAACTGCTGAGTCTGGCGAACAACATGTATTTTCTTTAAACTCAAAGTACAACGTAAGTACAAAACTTCAGCTCTGACATTTAACCTGTTGTCTGTTGTGGCAATGAATAAATCTCAAATATACCTATATTTCTCACAAAAGAAAACGGACCATGTTAAATAAACCTTTTATGAAAACCAGCAGATAGAAGCAGATCTTCTTTCCTCTAATTCTTGTTTCTGGGAAAAGCTCTAAGTCTGTAACAGCTGAACTTCATTTTTCTGTATACCTCTCTCTAATTTGTAGAATGGGGGCATTTCCATCCTACTTTTATTTTTATGTGCTTTTTTTTTCAACAGAAACGTTTGCTCTTTTTCATTTAATTTGAAACAAGCATACATAAAACGTTGCCCCACGTCATGGCAGAAGATGAATTGGACTTTATTAAGAGTTTAAAAAAAATATATACAATAAATGAAAGAGTGACGGTCGTCTGTGAAGAAGGAAAGTAAACTTCGCAAACTATAAAGATAAAATCTGTCACTTCTTTTGAATCATAACAGGAAATTGCTATAGGACTTGGCAAGAAATGAAATGAACTTCTCAGTAAAAATCATTAAAATAGAAGTTCTGCCAGAAGGCAACTATTAACTCACAGCTTTTTTAAATGGAAGATGTTAATCAGTAAAGTAATTTCCTTCATTAGTTCAAGTGGTTTAACCTTTGATAAAGATAAGGAACCATAATCAACTTTATAAATCCAAAATCCAAATAACTTTTGCTCGCTTGATACTTTCTTAGCCTAAGCCCGTTTAATAATATTGTTCACGCCTTGCCTTTTCTAAAGAGCTCTACTTAAAGTTTAATCTAGTGTTATAATAATGGAGTGTCTAGTTGGAACAGATTAAAAGTGATGCTTATGCTTTACTATTGTTTAACGCTCAGATCCTGGTCACCTCTTTCGGCAGCCGGAAATAGAACAAAAGAGAAACAGCCTTTACATGACCGATTAAACCTTCTACAAATGCATTTTCCGTCCTCCACTTCAAATAATAAGTACAATTACCAGAAGACGTCACTTATGGGAAACGTTGTATACAAAAAACATGCTTTCACCTCACGAGCGTGACTCAGGGCTATGAATCAGGATTAGTTATTTTTTACGGCTCTTATGCTCAGGAAAAAGGGTGGAGATGGGATGATAAAAAATATTTGATTTGGAATGTTATTTTACTACGTACAACAATATTCAGCAAAAATACAAGGGGAAAAGTATACTTGGCTGAAATCCATAACGAACAATGAGGCTAGAATACAAAAGTGCTCATGTACTTACTTTAATTAATTATATCCAATATTATTCTTTAACCAGTATTTCTTTTAGCCGTAGAAACTTTCTCCACACTATTTAATCAACTATACAGATCTTCAATGAGACTGCTTACGCCTTCAACCTTACGATAGTATTTAACCGGATAAATTGATAATAAAATACCACAGAATAAGGTTACTTACTTAGTTATTTTAAGATCTTTTGAATTTATCCGATTACAGATAACAGCAATTCCAGAAAAAATAAAACGACCTATACCTATTTGCATTTATTGTAACCTTCATTTGTAATCCTTTTCAAATACGCACGTAGAAAAAATTCTTAACCCTTTGCAAAAATAACGAACTCCTCAAACTGAATGCACAATGCAGAACCAACTTGATCTTTATAATAAATTCTGCTGTGATAGTTACTAATATGTGCCTCATATCACATCAAAATAATTCCCCTAAAACTACGTACTTTCCAAGGATAATGAATCGATCTCCAGAAAACATGGGAGAAATCAATCCAACACAACACTACACAAAAGCACGAGAATAAAAGTCGCTGTGCCCTCATTCATCCTCATTTGCATCTCCATCTCTTCTTTCTCTTTACATCGATGGAGAAGGAAATCAAATCCGATTCCATCCACATATTACGGAAAATAATTTTGAAAATACCTTACATTTTGAACATGAAAACAGAAAACGTTACTGTATATACCATCTACACCACAACGCTAACCACATCCCATGCTATTGCCATGTAAGTCATGCTCGATTAAATAGTAACTTTACATCGAGTGGCTACTTAAACATAACCTGTAGTAACAGTAACAATCCCTCATGTACTCGTATATCTATCTGTGGATTACGGACCTATCCATAGAGAAAGGCAGCTTCTAAAATGTCATGCTCTCTCTCTATTGCTATTATTTCCATTGCCATTACGTATTCTGACAAAAGCTAAAGGAATAAAAACAAACCACTACCGATCCCTTATAGCACATTGATACAGAAAGGAAAAAGCAATCACCCCTTTTTGGTGCTTGACTCTATGGCCTAGGTGGGTATATAATTTCCTGGATAATAGAAATTCTGATGAAACAAAAACAACAATGCGGTACTAAAAAGGGAAATAAATCAAGGAGAGATTTCGCTATGCAGTTCCACAATCTCTCTTCTGTTCTCTTCTTGACTAGCATCTCATGATGGTAGTGGTGATACTTGTAATAATTTCTAGAATTTATCATCTTCACTTCAAATACAGTGGAACGTACTATACAACATTTACATTAGTAAGCCCTCAAAACTCAACTGTGTAGCTGAGCGGTGAAAGTATACTGTAGTTCAACGTTTATTGTTTCATTTCATTAACAACTCAAGGGGAGTTCGCCTTTTCAATTGGTAACATCGCTTTGGTCTCGTTTTGTAGAGAGATTGACAAAGGGTCATTTGTTTTTTTGGAGATTTTAAATACTACTTCTACCGCTACTAACCGACAAACTAAACGGAAACAGAGCAAACATTCTACAACACTTTATCAATCGCTCGATATTTTACCACAATACACGATGCATTATTGATTATAAAAGTCAATGACGCCTTTTCTTTTTATAATATAGTTTTTAGATTATGCATCGTCAAGTCAATTTTTAGGCCATAGCAAATGTGGAATAATAATAATACTAGTGAACAAAGTTTTGGAAGTGACTAAAAATCATGCATTCATGGGAAGAAGCAATATCAATCAAAACCAGACATTCGGACTTTGGTACTTGGAGGTGTAGGTAGCTAGCTCATTAAATTGAATTAAAGTACCGTATTTCCGGAAATTACTCCCCCGGGTAGTTAATTTTCAATGGTCTTATTTGCAGAGGGAAGCTGTTCAGGGGGGAAGTTATACCGCGGGGGTAGTTATTGTTCAACCCAAAATAATCATCGATTTTCCAGGATTTTTTTCAAAGATAACTATTTTTTGCTAATAATAACTTCATGGGTTTATTGCAAAAGCTCATTTTAAAATGAAATTTGGAATAA
>JAQFZX010000613.1:0-50944 GCA_034682405.1 Hydroisotoma schaefferi | reverse complement strand
GAAGCCCTGGAACTATCCTTGGGGGTGAGGAAAGATGAAAGCTAAACCTTCGACTTGGCTAGTTGCTTTCCTCTTAAAATCCATCACGAAGAATGTTATTTCTACCGAGGAGAGTTTAGAGTGTACCTTTAGAATAATAAAGTTTCAAAACATTGATGGTTCAAAATTGTTTAAAAGAGTGGATCCTGAGCTAAATTGGGATCGATTGAATTGGTGAAAGTCATCTTGTCTGAATTTCTTAACCTCGAGCTCTTCAATATATAATATCATGACGTACTGTATGTCCATTAAGAAACTTTATATTCCAACTCTTTGAATATGAAACAACTTTCCTTTTCTTCTAGTTTAAAATCTTACTATTGTTTTGTAATGATATCCATGCCTGTAATAAGAGTCAAATGACATGAAAATGTTTCTTCCGGAGTTACTTAAAAAAGAGAAAGATAAAAGGATCATGATGAAAAACGAACAAAAACTAGGCACTATTCACCGCATAATATTCTCAGCCTCACACCCAGTTTATCGACTACTTACCTACGATCGATGTCATTGTTTGTCATGGGAAAGTACCATCGGATGCACCCTAACCTCTCATCCGCCTGTGTTGTTATAAAAGTGATCTTGAGTAGATAGAATGGACGTGAAGCCAAGTGTGTTTTATCAAAAGTGAGGGTGGGTGGTGTGTTAAGTGGTGGATGACAAATATCTGGAATCCGATCAGTTTTATTTGGAAAGGATAAATGAAATTTGACTCCTTTCTTGAGATTAAATCTACGTGCCCTAAAATCCGCTATACATGTCGCATCAGCGGATAAGTCGCACTCACTTATTAGTCTCACAAAATGGGAGCCAAACCTTTTTAACTCACTAGTCTTAGCCCGGCTTATTGGTTGCATACCAATTTTTGCATAATTAGCTTGCATGTGGCTGTTTATGTTGCTGAAACACCAATATGGATACATTTTTTTATATGGATACAGAATAGGGCAGAAGAATAATTCTCTAAAAGTAATATTTTGCAATACCCACCTTATTTCATTCTAAAAAGAGCTTTCGAAAAAAACCAAAATAAACTAAAATGTTCAAACTGATATTAATTCTAACATAAATGAATAATGCAGTTCCATTCAATGTAAATTAGTAATTTAAAACTTCAATTTTAGTTACTGCGTAAAACTTTGAGTTAATTACTCATTTAATTTGCTGTAAATACATTACTATATTATTGTGCAAAATACTTTATTTTTAAAACAATTCTTGAAAAATCCAACGTTAATTTTTGTTGAAACAATAACCCCCTCATTCATTCCTCTCTGCAAATGAGACAATTAAAACAATTAAGTTCCACAGGGGAGAAATTTCCATAAATACGCTATTTGATTTCAACAAATCTTTGAATGAATGAATTAATAAAATTTATTTGTTTCATTTAATTGTCGCCCTCGTTTAGCCTGTCGCAGTCGCACCCGTTTTTAGCCCATTCTAGGGCTATATAGGTTGTCGTGTCCGTCTGTCCGTTCGCGCGAGATCTCAGAACCTACCCAATCGATCCGGCTGAAACTTTGCACACAGGTGGCAACTGCGCTAACTAGGTGCAGTGCGAAAGGTGAGACCGAACGGTGCAAGTATAGACCCGTGGGGGTCAAAAAACCCCATCGGGTAATTAAATGGCCTAAAAAATATTTTTCTACTTTTCGACCAAAATCACAAAAATATAAATAGTTTGGCCCAAATCGACAGTTTGAAGGCCCGTGGGGGTCAAAAAACCCCAACCGGTAATTAAATGGGCAAACAAATGTTTTTCTACTTATCGACCAAAATAACAAAAATATAAATAGTTTGGCCCAAATTGACAGTTTGAAGACCCGTGGGGGTCAAAAAACCCGACCGGGTAATACATAGCCTGAAAAGTATTCTTACAATTTTCCACAAAAATCACAAAAATATAAATAGTTTGACCCCAATCGATACTCGTCGAGGTATTAAGTAGTCGGAAATTTTTTTTAAGTTGTCCACCAAAAGCACAAAAAGATAAACAGTAGGGAAATGGGGGTGTGGGGGCTGGCCCCACGTTGAAAAACAAATAACGATACAAAACATAAAGGTGTTTAGTAAAGGAAAACGGGTATAAATATTGTGCCAAAGTGCCCTGGAATGGGCTCTGCCAGCTGCACCCGGAGGTTTTTCCAGCTAGTTTCCCTTATTAGACGCGTCATATTGAGCGGATTTTAGTGCAGTATTTTTTCCCATGTTTACTACTTTAGAACTCGCTAACTGCAAACTATGATAAACTATCAAATGTACCTTCCTATGATAATTGCAAAATAAGGAAAATGCAGTAACTTATTTTCTAAATGTACGATTCAAAAATATTAAAATGACCAAAGCCAAAGCTGATTTTTTCTGTGAATGCTGTGAATCCTCTATGATTGAGTACTACAAATAAGACTGGCTAGGAATAGCTAAGTTTTACAAAATAAGTAAACCAACTAAAGGAAAATGGTAGTTTGCAAACAGTCAGAAGCCTGGGGTGGAATAGAAAATTGGTTGATTGAGAATGAATTGAAGACGAAGAGAGTGCCTACAACATTCACAAACTTTACGTAGGTTTAAACTGCTCAAGCAAGTATCTACAAAATGATTTTAAATAAGCAAAGAACGAGTAAGGACACGGCTGGTTCAAACAATTGTAAAGTTGGCGAGGACAAGGAGTAAGCAAAGGAGCAATAAAAGATGGCTGGGAATTGACAGGGAAAAGAGGGAGGGATAGTGAGCGATTATAAATGTTGTCAGTTAAAGGAAGGTAGTAGTAGTGAAAGCACAGAGGCAACAAACAACCATGTAAAGTAAAGATGCAGACAGACACACATATGGTGAAATTACAAAGTCGGCAAGTCGATCAGAAATTTTCTGCTTGAGTTGCAATGGAAGTTGGGAGGAGAAAGCATGCATTCCCAACAAGATCTATTGCATTCCTCAGATACTTTCCTCAAGCCAAACACCGACAAGATAGAAGAACAAAACGAGTTTTACATCTGAAAGTAACGGGATACTCCTTCCATTCTAGCTGTAGTCAACTTTCAATCTATCTCCCCCGTCTCCGGCATATCTTCCCAACAATATTGGCCCTCTCATCCCGCTTTACGTACAACGATTTACGCTAACCCATAAGTAGGTAGAAATGTTTTTACTTTACGTACAAATCTGCACAACGTCTTTAAGCATGGGAGTAAACAGCAGCCGTGGCAGTAGCGGATGGCTTAACATAAACATTAAAAAAAGAACAAAGAACAAGCTCACAAGACCGTGTTTTCACAGGTTGTGTTACAAAGGTCATGTGCTGTACGCTGCCTTTTTAACTCGGAGACATAAACGGTAAACGGATACGCCTGCAGGTTTTGTTGAATGAAAACTACTTTTGGGTTATCGTGTCTTAGTTAATTAAGAAAGGGGGTAATAAAAGTATTAAATGCTGTTTAGTACGTGATGTTTTGTATATTTTAACTGTCCTTGTCAAATATTTTTGTTGATTTATTTATTGCATGGAGAAATTAAAGTATGTGAAGACATTTTCCAGCTTTATGTAACCGCTGGCACGTTATCTTTATTTTTATAATGTTTAAAGCGTGCAAATATATTTGTAGATTAAAATATAGCTTGTTCAATAAATAAATCAAATAAATCAGAAGGTCGAATCAAAAGGTTGCGGCTGTCGTAAAACTCGATTTTATTGTTAATTTTGAATTTAAGATAAGTATTGAACTGAACAATAAGCTTTCAACACAGTCTTTCATAGCCGCTAAAATGTTTTCATTACTGATACTGAGTATTACCTTACCGTAATTTCCAATTCTTTACTCGTGTTTATTATTGTATCAGGTTGAGATGAAATTCTTGTCCAAAATGCCTACCTATCCATGCAGAAATACAACCAATTATGTACCAATTTGAAGGATAAGTAGATCAAAGCCACAAAGCTCCCCAGGAATGTTGAATTCATCTCATTCCAAATAAATATTTGTGCGATTCTTTATAAAATTCAAAGGAATCAGAAACTTCAGTTCTCTATAGTAAATGGAGGTAAAAAGGGTCTGTCTGGCATAAAAACATTATTAGCTCTACCACTCTCCCTCAGCGAATATCCAAAGAGGCACGGAAATGAGTATAACTTTCTCTCCTGTTGTCTGTCGATTGGATAATGTACGACATTGCATTGTATAAGGGAGGCTGCCAGACCCTAGCTTTATGAGTCTATGAAGATGCCTTTGGATGAGTTTAATTATCCCTGAAATGAGTCAGCGTGAGTTTGGTTAAGCGTGGAATGCAATATGCCGTGCCAGCATTTCTTCACGAGCATATCCCGAAAATTGTAGCGGATGCTTTAACATATCTGGATTTATTCATGATCAACCTTGCAGTAGTATTTATTGTGCTAGGATATTACGACTAACTGCTGGAAACTAAACAGCTCTTTTCTCTTCAGAAAGGGATAAATACACTTATGCAGTACAGAAGGACCATTACTTTCATCCAGGGTGAAAGCCCAGTGCCATTGCTTGCTCACACAATTATGAATACAAGTGGATATGCAACAACACAACAGTTGCCTAACTCAGCGTTAACTTGTGTGCACTAATTAGAGACGACATTCAACTCATTTCACTCACTCTTTGGCTCCCGGAGGGCTCAAAAGCCCAGAGTCACTATCTGTATGGAGTGTGTGACGAGTATACTACTTTCACACATGCAACCTTCCCCAGTGAGACATTATGTCAACTCGAATTATGTTTGCTGTGCATCTTTTTTGCCCTGTATATATGCAATTTAATTCTTGCTGGCAATTCGAGACACAAAAACAGTATAAATAACAGCTAACTTTTAGAAAACATTTTAAAAGACAATTTTCTGTGCCAAATTATACAACTTATAAGCTAATTAGTTAAAATACTATATTGAATCTAGCGTCAATGTCAATTTTACAAGTTGCATTAAGTTCTAATTATAACTATACAACCCTCACAACCTTTGACCAGAAAGTTCACTACTGTAAGATTTAAATGACGTATAATTTGACTAAGTCAGGCAACCAGAGAGTAGGTAGGGGTGCATGGGTAACGAAAGCAATTTATTACCATCTAGAGCATCCGGAGATCCGGGATCTAATGTTAGTTCTAGGTTTTGTGGTGAAAGAGGGAAGAAATGGAAGGTAGAAGTAAACCAAACCAAGCTGAAGTGACTATAAAGAACTATTTGAAATCGTAGTGAGATTCGTACAAAATGCATTTGGTGAAAAATAGCTCATAGCTATTTAGCATATTTGGCAGAGAGGATGATAATTTTTCACGCACCCAAACTGGCGGTGAACCCAACCTTTTACATGTCTCAATGACTTTCTCTTCTAACGGTCCTGATTTAATACGAAAGGTTAATATCTCCAAATCTAGCTAGCTTCATCTACCATTACAAAACCCTAACCCTCCTGCCTTTTCTTTATGTTATATCTGATCTACAAATAATCAAATCTACTGGTTTTTTTATTGGTACCAAAAAATGGAGAATCAAACGTGTCAAGGAGGTTTAAAATTGGTTATTTGTGGGAGGAGTGGCTTCAATTTGATTGAATAAGAACATAAAAATAGGTAAAGCGTTTTAGTTTTAAAATGTATGTGGATAAAAGAACTATAAAAACAATTCTCACTCTGGAAATGATTATTTGAGAAGTTAATTTTAGCTTACCAGTTTCACGCGTCCAGTAGTTGATTGCTTTTGGACTGGCTTCTGATGTGCACTCTATTACTATATCTACTCCTGTTGGAGCTGCCACCATTTGATTTGGGACTTGAATGAGAGGATGAACTGTAAACATATTCATTAAAGCGTATTATAATTTCTATAAAAATATTTCATTCATATATGATAGGAATACAGCTTGTAAAAGCATTTAGGTAGGTAATTTTTCCGAATCGGAAGATATATATGGAAAATGCATGCGTGAGTTCAGATCTCGTTTTTAGGAGACAATGATATGAATGAAATAAAAGATAACGTCTGCATGATATTGAAATAACCTCTACAATATTTCATCCCCTAATATGAATTCCCTTTGGCCATGTAACCATTCTCTTCCTCTATCCATCACTCCAAATCATCTCCTCATAATCATTAGCACTAACCTTGAGCTAATGATTGGAACCATGAGCTGCATAAATTAATGAAACTCTCCTACGAAAAACTGTCATAACTCACGAATAGCCTGCTTTCTTGCAGTTGTAACAGACCAACTACAAAGGAAATACTATTAGCCGATTATAATTTTGCTTTCCTCTTCACATCCTAAAAGATAATAATAATAATATTACCAAAAACGTTTCTCATCTTTCATCAAAGGCGCACAAACATTTGTTGATACAACTTAGTAACTTCAGCTATGTAAAATTACACAGCCACCCAAATTGAATGTTTAATACAGATAATCGAAATTTACAGACAAGCCAATGGATGAAGTATTAGAATTATAACGAAAGGAATCATAATCAGTCTGCTACTTGAAAACTTTGTGCCTTAATGGTGCCTCAGGTAAAAGGAGGGAGAGAGTTGAGAAAACTACAATGTATTGTTGTAGTAGCTGTATAACAATTCAAATTCGAATAACACTTAAAGTCAAAATAAAGGTGAGCTTAAGGAGTAACAGTAGCGTTAGTATTCCATATATAATTTTATAAACAAAGCTATTGTTTACTACCCTTAGTACCGGTAGTAGCTCAGGTATCAGAATGTACCTGCTGGGTAAAACTAGGAAGTATTATCCTACTATGCATTAAAGTACAGGATGGGGGCACTGATCCATTTCATTTTGGCAGAGGCGACTTCAGAAAAGTAGTTATTATAATCAAGATAATGCAAGGAGAGGTGAAAGTTGCAACTTTCCTTTCCAATCATGTTAAGTGGGGCCATCATCCCTTCCCAAAAGGCTATCTGCCCTTGTCTGCCTCTTCATTTCTTTTGAATAAATGTCGCTTTGCTTTATGAAATCCATGTTATTATTCCCTAATACTACTAAGCCTATTCTAAAACTACCTCATGCAAATGTTCACAGAGAAAACTGTATGAGGACATAAGATGTCATCAGAAGGGTCGGTTGTCTGCTCTAGGTCTATTGCAAACAAGTTCTCGTTGGTAGAGACAAATAATTTCCTCCACTTTGTAACTTTCCCTTTCAAATTCCCTTAAGTAAAACACCTTTCATGTTTGCAGCCAGGTTCCCAATAAATTTATACCTTTTACAATTATTTCCACCTATAGACATGTATGGAAGGCTAACTTTAAAGGGGACGATGCGATGTCAGGGTACAGGGGTGGGGAGAACGGAACTATGAATTTCTATACTTTTTCGCAAGGTTAAACAGGCATTGTGATTTCTTCTAATTAATTCTAATAATTGATTGTTCCGGCCCTACTCCTTCTGCGTCTAATCTTGTTAATTGAATTATATTGAGTTTCTCAGGAGGAGGGTTCCTTTTTTCAGTTAACAAACATATAGGGATTTGAATATAGGTTGGACGGACAACGGAGCTATTCTTGGTTGAAAGTAACCAAGCTTTGGGTTTCAAAATGCAGAAGCAGTTGGACAGGAATGCTTTAGTGCAATTTGATAATTAATGTTGGTCTAAGACTTTCGTATTAAAATCAAGTTATTACTTCAAAAGAAACCTCCTTTGCTATGCGAATGTAATCCATGTACATGATATTTTATATTCAACCGAGGAAAAGTTATGGATGGAGTCAATAGAGTGAATTTTTATTTATAATGTATAAAATAATATTTAATATTTCTACTCGGCTTCTAATTTTACCCTCTATATTTCCCTTCCTCTCTGGCTCTCTCTCTCCTCCTTTGCTATTTCTCCACTTTTATCCTTTGCCTGTCAAAAACATCCCTCATCTCCTTGAGGAATGTATGGTAAAATATTCCTCACACAAGGATAGCACTCGTTGGGAATTTAAATTCAAATTTGTTCTGTAAATTTTACTTCTAGTAAAATGTACGTTGATTCTGGTAGGTTTACGCTTCAGTTGAATCTTTACCCATGTCAGATGGAAGTTGCATTTCACCAACAATAAGGCAAAGGGTTCACATTTGTTGATTTCATTGAACCGTCAACTTGTGGACAGGTCGTTCCTGCTATGACCTAAATCTTGGACACAGTAATTCAATACGGTCCATGACGTAGGAAATTATAATACCATTTGTACTGTTGGCCGAATACCGATTATATGCCAATCATTTGTATTCTGTCACTCATATAATGCTATGATCTGCGGTTCTAGGTTTTCTTATACGTTAAAACAATCTCAGTAATCACGTCCTTGCGACGAACGCCCTTCTTTTTTACTTTCACTAGTGAAATCTAAGGTTGCTGCTATTTTCAGCTGAATGGGTGCATCAGACGATTTTTGTCTGCATCCTTTATATACTGCTCAGCAATTTACCAGGGAAGCAGACACAGAAACGCCAAGGTATGGTAACTATTCCAGAATACAAAGGAAGTGCAGATAGTTGTTTACTCACAATATGAATTCCTAACAAGGGAAAAAAGGCAAGAGATTGGAGCTATTATTTGGAACGTTAGCTCCATAATATTGGTAAAGGTGGTGGGTTTGAAAAGGTTCAAGTTCGTTGAAAAAAGGCAGAGAAGGAAAAGGATGAGATATTCTGGGGAAAGTGGCAGGGCCTATTCATATTATCATCACAGACAGTGATGAGGGCTAGAACTGGGATGATGATGATGGTGATGATGTGCACCCTCCGCCGATCCTTCAAAACTTTTCTGCCTTCCTCTTCACAGCACTTTTCAATTTTGATTAATGGACAATCTCGTCCCTATTGAGTGACTTATTTCTTTTTAAAAGTCAAACATCTTTCACCAAATTGTTTTCTACTCCTCGCCTTCGTCCATATATATTCTGTTATTATTATTATACCATACTACTTATTATAACGAGCCCCAGCTTTAAAATAATGTTATGGTACAACCTACCAGCTATGCATATTAGTGAAAGCAGTATGTGTGGTATTCAATTGGAATACATTCTTAAACTCTTCTTCTTAGACAAACAGGGAAAGTTTTTGGCTGTTGGAAAGTAGTAAAATGTAATGAAAAATTGGTCTGCTCATTCTTTATCTATCACCCTTTTAGTCCCCATTTCCCCTTTAGCTATTGTATTAACCTCCCTTCGATTAAACTCCACCAGAAAGTCAAGCAAGCAAACTATGGGAAAACAATGAGAAGGGGTGTGCCCGTTCATTGTTTTTATTGAGATCAACTGAAGCCCCATTTATTATTTTTACTTGATGATTTCGTTTTTTGCGATTCTGTATATAGTAAGTAGCATGGCTAAGCGTATGAGAACATCAATAGAAGTAAAATGAAAGCCCATAAACTTACAATGTACAGATACGAGGATTCTTCATTTTGTAATGTGAAGTATAGATGGTTTCAGTAGAAAAATAAATAAGTAGAATAATATTAATCATTGCAGAAATTATCTATTGTCTTTATACATAGTTGTATCAAATAGAAATGTTTTGTTTCAAAGCTTACCTTTTTGATACAGAAGGAGGAACTCCATTTGAAGCAATACCTATTTAAAAAATCAGTAGTAAAAATGTATGAGTAACGCTATTTATAACGTAACATTATGAAAGGATGAAATTCATACATAAATAAGCCCCCATTTCAGACCGGACGATTTTTGTCAAACTCAACGTTTCTCCTTCAAATGATTTCACTGAAAATAAATAAGGGGCTTTACTTTTATTGTTATTTAAAACAAATACTGTAAAACAAGTGTAAAGAGTTTTGAAATCATCAAAGAGTTTAAAGTTAAGATAGGTAGTTCACCACACTACGAATTGTTTTAAATTGAAGTTGTATTACCCTTCTTCTTGCCTCCTTGGCCATGATGCTCTTTAATGATGATGTGACCACCGTCTTCTTTTCGCCAATTAATTACAGGCTGAGGGGAGCCCTTGGCTCGACAAATTAACTTAGCAGTTCCCCCCTCTGGAACCATCGCGTCACCAGAAGTCTCTTCGGAAATTATATCCGGTGGAATTACTACTTCCAAATATGCCATCTAGAACAGAATACACCGTTTATATAAATAAACATACTATAAAGACAAGACTCCTTTCATGTCCCCATTTCTCCAACTCATCAGACTACTACGGCCTAATAAAAACACTTCATTCGAGACTCTTTACGAAATGTATCCTTACTTTCTTCAATAAAGAAGCCAAATGTACCAATGCTAAGGGGAGCTTGAGCACGGTTACTTCTCAAAACAATAAAACAAGGCCCTAATTATCTTGGAAATTGACTCCAAGGAAATAAAATGTCTAGGGAAAAATGATTCCGACACAAATTATTAACAAAACGTGACTTTGTTGCTAAATCTTCCCTTTATCTATTACTTCCCCAGTCCCCACCCTATTTCTTACCTTTACTCAAGTGCATTGTTATGGAATTTTCAGAAATACAAACGGGCAAACGAACTCATACCTGATTTCTCATCGGCTCTGTATTAATCTGGCACATATATCTTCCTCTATCTGAGTACTGCACATTTTTAACATGAAGCGTCCATGTAACCTTATCATTCATTGTTACAGATAGTCGGGCATTGTTCGTAATTACATTATCGTGAATGGCTAAAATCGCTTTCGTATCCGCTTTAATCCAAGCAATCTGTACATAAACACATCCAATCATCAAACTGGCCACATAAAAAACATTAGTCTTCTCAAGAATTAAGCACGAAATTTCCGTAAAACCACTAGATCTTATTGATTCTTTTTATAAATTAAGCAATCCTTTCTTCAGGCACGCTTGAACCATCACAGCCATTTCACATAAAATACCAATGATTGTGCAAAATTACATTTTAAAATACTGTTGTAGCTAACAAATATTTTAAGGCTGCAATAAAGTTTTAAGATGCTTATAAACCATCCTCCAATTCCTTAAATATATCCTGCAGCTCATTTCAATGGGAATATTTTTTTAAACCTTAAGTGTTTTGTGAGGAACTTTAAAGTTAGGCTAAGGTAGCATTGCTTATCGACTAAAAATACGAAGGACTAGGATCTCGTCATACCATAGAACGGCGAAAACTAAGACGACGGGACAAAGATGATGGTTTCTGAGAGTAGACTTTCCTAATCACATTATTATATTAACCAGTTATATCCCACCACACCGTAGTGTAGAAGTGCTAATAAGCATATAGTTTGTGTATTTAGCCAACCTTCCTGACCATAGTGAAAACTTTTAGCAATAAATCACCCCATGTGTAAAACAATGTGAGAAAGTTTTGTCATGTATTAATTAAAATCTCCAAATATTGTTATTCCTCACAACCAGGGCCATGTCACCTCATGAATACTGATTCCATTAGAATTAACCATTTCACTTTCCCTTTACCCTGCCACCACCGACTGGTTCCAGTTCCAATCCTTCCTGCCTCTATACATACGTACTACTTGACTGGCACGTTCATTTAGCATGCAAACAAGCCCCAAGGAAAATCTTTTCTAACAATAATATATTATACGTTCACGGAAGTTGGTGGTTGCATTATAGAGGCTACCAGCCGACCGGCGATTATCTGATTCTGAATTGAAAGTGTGAACTGAAGTCAGATGCATTTCTCCATTGTTCTACACGCAGGGGAAAGTGTTTTCTAGGGGGAACAGGATAAGTTGTCTAGTAGTTTTACAAACAGTTTTTGTTGGATTGGATTTGATTGGATTGCCGGTGTCCATCCTGGACGTTGTTTATCATGGCGAATTGCTTAAAATTCTTGCTGCTTCCGTTCCACTCTATCACAACCACTGGAACATAACGTATCCCTTGTTTAAGGACAGCACTCCACAAATCATTAGGAAAACCATTTCATTTGTCGAATGAATTATAAATATTGTAGACAGTATAGAAGTAGTCTCGGCTGACTATGGGGTATTTGTTTAAATATAAAGGAGAAAGTTGAATTAGCTAACATTATATAATGCATTATTTTAGATGACGGTTGTGGGTAGAATTTATTTCGTGAGTTAATAGCTCAAGTTTTACTGTATTTCACAAATGAATCGAACGGAAGGATTAGGCAAGGTTGATATATTATTGTAGAATGCTACGTTGGGTTAGAAAGTTTTGTTAACATGGACAAACACATAAGTGGTAAATGGGAGGATAGAATGGGAGGGATAAAGATAATGATGCAAAGCGAAGAGGTAGGGTGAATTAATCTTTTGGATTAGAGATTTCTCTCCGCTTTATGTTGATGGCTGTGATGATTCATTAATGACGTGGGAGGAACTTGAATCTCAACAATATGCTAAGTAAAATGATAGTAGTGGGTGGAGGAATAATGTTTGTTAGTCAAAATAAAAACGAGTACTTTTACCCGATGACCTCCTAGATTGTCGACCTGGAGTTAGAAGCGTGAAATAAATTATGAATTTGATTATATCTCCTTTAAAGGAACAATTCAATTGATAACTTTGATAGATAAGTACTTAGGTGTTGCTTACCATGCACGTGAAACTAGCATCTTTCCCCTGGAAGATGAAAAACAAATATTGTGTAAAGAAAGTAAGACGAAGAATTGAAATTTACGGCATAAAATGGAATAAAAATAACGGACAAAGAGACTGACAGAAAGTAGTGGGTACGAACGATAATTTAATTCAGCTTACCTGGACTACGGTGACATTCTTCAATGGACCTAAAAAGCCTGGTTCGTAGGCCGAGTGACCTACAAGATAAACATTAAGAGAACATTAGTCTGAGAAGTTTAAGTGCTTTAATTATTCTTCTGTTTGTCTTTCATCGTTGCAATTACTTCCTCGAAATGAGATGACTAGCTGACATGCCACAGCCAAGTTTGCGTTCAATTTATCTTGTTTCAGGAAACTTTCAGATCATGATGTTTTAGTTCTTGCGCTTAGAAATGCAGAGTGCAACTACTCAAGCTACTGCCAAGTAGCTTGGTTGCCCTTAGATTAGCTTTAAAAAACTGCCCGTTTATCATAATCTATGGGCTTTATATTATAAAATATCTTATTGCATATATCTTTTTCCATGTATAGTTCGGCAGGAAAAAATAAAGTACCATGGGTGTGCATTTTACCTTTAAACTATAAATCTTAAAGGATGAGCTAACTTAAGATTTATGTTTAGGAGTTAAAAGGATGAAAGATTTGGGTAGGTAGCGGTTAGAAGGTTGAGTGAGAAGTCAGAGGTGTTAGGACACAACCTTCAAACAAGATATCACATAACACACAAGTCAGTGGTCAGTGGATTACTTTTCTTATAAGATTGGAAAAGCCAAAGGGATTGTAGTCCCTGGGGTGTGCGAGAAAGATTTCGGTGATTTAACCGGAATGAACTTTCATCTCTGATAAACGAGGGGAATACGGCTACCTTCCTGATGACAAAAATCTCTGAAAATTGCACCCAGAGCTCCAATACATCGTGACAAAAGTCTTTAACGTTTTTCTTAGCTCCAGCCCAAACCGTTGGGCATTTCGACAAACCATACCCTGGCGACCTATATCTAATCTAGAACTGCAACGGCGGAGTCTTCCTTCCTTCAAAACAAGATCCAAAACTCTGTCAACAAATTTTGTTACACGTTCTCACACGCGGCCACCGCACAACCTAGACAGCATGGAAAAGCAGGTTGAACATAAATGCTTTCTTTTATATTACCAACGACTGAATGAAGCAAACCCTTGAGAATTATCTTGCTCAAACTTAAAGGGTTGAAAAAATGCAGGAGCTTGTTTGTAGTAAGAGTAACAAATCAAACATTTATACACACTTTTTTTCCCTTTTCCTCAGTCGTCCTTATATCACGTTCCAACTAACTTATGACTTGTGGTTGAATAAGAATGAAATTGTACTTTGTCATTTTATGTGACTTTGTCATCAACGTCTTTTGGAATAGTTTTTTTTAAACGTGATGGAATTTAAAGTATAGTCTGAGATGACTCTGTTTACACATGGATGATAAGGAGGGATGTTATTATGTTGAAGCCAAAACTGGAAATTGATTTTTTTAAATACGAGGAACAAGAAATCGAGACTGAACTGAAGCAATAATTTCTCGTCGTCTTCTTTAATTATTATCATTACTAATTAATTACTCCAGCTGCCAGTGGCATTACTTCATTATTGTTAACCCTTTGCTAATAGTAAAGAATGGATTAAAAAAATATCTATAGTTCAATTCAACCACCCTGTATTTGATCCCTTTTGGAAGGGGGGGGGGACAAAAAATAACAGCATCGAACAACTTTGGTAATCAAGTTCTCATCTCTGGAAACAATTATCTTAAAATAACGGCAAAGGTATGAAATAAAAGCTATCTTAAAGTTGGCCTGGGCTACATCAATGATTAAAATTAGGGTAGTTTTACTTAAAGACTTTCTCAACGACTGGAAAGTAAAGATTTAACAAAACCGAGACTCCAGAGTTCGCTTCTTCTTCTGTTTTCAGAGCTAGACTTCTAAGTAACACTGTGAGTAAAGAAAGGACTGAAGGTTGTTGGAATGAAACACACACACAATGAGTAGAATCAATTAAAAGTTGTGGGAGGCCTGGGCTGGTGTAGTAGCCTAGGCTAAGGAGTCCCAAAGGAGCTCTTTTTGTGTTTAGAGCAATAAGAGAGTCGCATTCCATATCTCTTCCATCTCACAATTAATAATATTGCCTGTCCTACAAAAACGTGAGATGCATCTTCCTCTTCTCCTTAATATAATAAGCTGTGGAATTCTAGGCATTCCTCCTCTAATAATAATTTTGCATACAATAATGTAATCCAGCCTCCCATTATCCAACTCTACAACCCTACGACCAAGGTTCCTCTCTTCTGGAGGAATATGTACGCACTGTCGACTCCAAATGTCCCTGTGCTTTTGCTACTCCGTCCCAACTGCACTGTTCTGCTACTTCGTTGGTGACTGTTCCAGGAATTTACGAATTTCACCATTGCAAACTCTATGCATATAATAGAATATTATAAAGTAAAGTTCCCCTCCTTCCCTTTCTACAAGGATTTTAGCTACGACAGCGTTATTGAAACTTTTGGACCACTTGTTCAAATTCCTTAGACTTATCTTGGAAGCCTACTGGCTTACTAGTAGAAGTACGGTACTTCTTACTTTCGTTTGTACTGATTATATCATGATAGAAACTATGCCCTCTTATGAGGTTGACATGCTGAATATTGTTTTATGCGTGACCTTTGTGTACTAGATGATGTTAGCATTAATCTTGATTCCTTCCTATTAAGGAGGCAAAGGGTAATTATCATAAGTGGAGGTAATATTAATTCTTCTTTCATTTATTAATTTATTCTTCAAAAAGGACTAGTAGTGGATATTTAGATACGGAACAGAAGTCTACTTCTTTAAGATTAACTACAAAAGTATTAAATTGGTTCATCAAAGTTAAGAATAACTTCTGGGCATTTAACCGAAGACTTTACAAAACCGAACGGTTTGAGAACAAACAAATTAGATTTTTTTATTATTTTGAGAATACATATTATATTTCTGAAAAAGAGAGAGAATGTTTATCTGAAAACCATTTGTAATGCCGTTACACAAATAAAATAGCTTCATAGCAAAAAAAGAAAATAATTACAAAACATAACATAATGGCAACTTTCCCTCCCTCCTTTTATTAAAGATTACCTAGCTGCAGCTTACGACTTTTTTCCAAAACCGACTTTCACCACGGTGTATAGTGAATCACGCAAGAATTAATTGTTTAAATGAGAATAAAATGCATAATAAGAAAGCAAGGAATTTATTCTTATCGCCGGATAGCCCAATTAAGACAGAGCGGGCGAAAAAGTCCATTAAAGCTAAAGTTTTCCGATTCGTATTCATTACAGGAGAGGAATCGCATAAGAGGTGAAGTGGTAATATACACAGCCAGCCTTGAAGTACATTGTATTATAGAACCAACTAAGAAAAACGTAACACACCCAAGGTACGTAATTCATCCACCTCTTCCTATCATAACTTCTATAACTTTGTGAGGGTTAAGGAGGCAAAGGGGGCTAGAAGCCAGGAGGGGTAAGAAATAAAAGCGAGTGTAAAAGATTAAGTGGCCGGACCCAAGAATCTAATTTCGCTGGGTGGGCAGACGGGAATAATAATAATAATAATGTTTCACTATGGCATATATAAGGGATGGCACTTTTGGGAAAGATAAAATGATGAAAACTTTTCAACTCTGAAAAAATATCTTTACTCAGCCTGCCTTTCCTTGCACTGCGTTCTCCAACCGTTTGATTCATTTTTATTAAGACCTTGTTCCACCACACACTAACTCCACTCATTTGACTCTGATTGCACACAGACAATCTTGGATAGGGACAAGGTTTTTAAGTAAAGAGATTCTATATGCTCACTATGTAGATATATATTTTATATTACTTTTTCTATGAATATATTCATAAGAATGAGCCTCTAGGGCATCACTGCATTTTTTATCTCAAGGTTTTTCATTCAAAGTTCAACAGGACAACGGACAATTGTATCCAGTATTCAAGAAACTCAGAAAGATTATAAAAATAATAATAGTGACTTTTTACCTGAAACAACAGACGTGAGGACGATCCATAAATGCTGCAGTCCACAGACAACTCTTAGTAATCTCTGCAAAGATGATAAAAGTAGAATTAGATGATATTATAATTAAATTGGTTGCACGTATAAACCGGTATAAATATTTATCTGGTCTTTTATTGACGTGTGATAACCCGATGTCAGGTTAGATTGTCCCCTTTGTTGTACGATTTTAATAGTTTGGAGAAAGCTATGGAGTCGGAGTAACTAACACCAGATACAGTTAAAATTGACAACATCATAAATGCAATAGCCAGAATGAATTTACTGGAAATAGCGTCGTGACAGTTATAATAAATTTCAAATTAAAATAGACGAGCATATGCTTCTGAAGATGATTACAATTGTTCTGTTCAAGACACACATGCATTTATGGCGATAAGATTTTTTGTAAAAATCTCATGACGCCTTCTGCATATTGCATTTTTGCTCCCATCTGAACACAGGGTTAGCCTCAGTTTGGAAATTTATATTTCTCACGTCTCCAACTCAACAATAAGGAACCCATCAAGACACGGAGCAGATCATTATTTATTGCCTATAAAATTAAATGCTAAAAAACTAACACCCAATTCAATTCAACGCAACGTCATAGTCTACGCTATCATTATTTTACTGAATATACTCGGTTTAAAAGGAGAAAGTTAAGGAGAAAGTTTATGAAAGAAACAAAGTTAAAGGGGTTGATCCACTCAGGATCGGCAGAACTCGAACAGGAGAAACCTTTACAATATTAATACATTTTCAATTTTTGCAATGCACACTGATTACAAACTCAAACTAAAAGCGATGACAAATAAACAACCCCCCGTCCAATTTTTAACAACAAAATTAACAATGTTATCCTATAGAAGAAGGTGAAAAGCTAGTAGCATTTATTTTGTCCGTAGGCCGTGCTGCCTATTCCTAAACGAATAAAGAGCTTGAGGAACGGTGCTACTTGTAACCGATGGGGAGTCCCAAGAAAAGAGTAAAGAAAATACGATTATCGTCATTGTAATAAAACTTTGTTTTGCTTGAAACTGAAAGCTATTGAGCCTTTCTACTACTTTGGGTAAAAGTAGAAGAGAGACAGGGAGAGACAGAGTCAAGGAAATCTCATTAAAACCTCTTTCCAAAATAGGGAAATAAGATTGTGTGTGTTCGTTGGAAAATAAATAATTCTTTACAGCTGTGTTTATGATTTTCTTGTAGAAACCTAAATGAAAAGCAGCTTGCCAGTTTCCTTTCATTTCATTTGATATTAGCTCGTTTTCCAACGATAGCTAAAATATGATCCTCTCTTCTACTTTCTCTCTCAATGCAAAGTATTTATATTTGGTGTGTTTTTGAAGAATGTATATATTCCCTTTTATGACCCCGAGCCCTTTATTGAGTGCTCAGTGGCTAGTAGGAATAGCACATGTCCCCCTTGGACCGAGGTATTGGTATTACTATTACTTTATTTACTACTTACGACTTAAAATTGTAGTATCGGCAGCAGTGCCGCAGTCAGAATTACAACAAAAGAACAAATACAGCAAAATATGCAAAGACATTGGTACGTATATGTTAGCAGCATAACAGTCAGTAGGGCTACGACTTAGGGAACTGATACATTGAATGGGCAATCTTATACTTCAATCCGGATCTTCTTTGCCTACAAGTGAAACCTTTTATTCTAATCCTTTAAAAACTTTTCCCAATCTCTATGAGGCTTTCCCTACCATATAATATTATTATTATGAGAATATTCAGAGGTAGCTATAGAATGTAAGGATAATAATCACAAGAAGAAAAACAAGGTTCAACAAGCTTTCTTCTGTTTTTCGGGATAGGACTTCTGTTCGGAAGGATAAATATGGTTTGTAGAGGAGAAGAGTGTATAAGTTTGAGATCATAGACAGGAGTGTGTATGATAGAATTTGGACAGTAAACTATTTATTTTATGTACAATGAATTTATTTATTATTTCATTTATTTCTCAATTTCCGTTTTTGCTATCTACAACTAAGCTGTTGTTCATCGTAGCTTATATAAAGTAGGGTTAGAGTTAAAAAGGTACAAGCAGGTTGCAAATCCTTTAAAGCTTCTTGCTTTGTATACGTACAGTTTCTGACTGTTTGGCATATTGAGTGCTTCAATTGTACCATCTGCTGTTTTTCTCAACACTATATGAATTTATCACTTTATTATATTTCTGCAAAGGAATAAAACCTTGAGAAAGTTTAAACAATCTATTTCCCTTGATAATGGACCAAACTTTCTTCGGATGATGGATTCTATTGAGCGACTTGTATGTTTTGGAGATGTGTATGCTGTAAATTAATTGTATTTCTTGAATCTGGGAAGCTACTCTTTCTTGGACACATTGTTACGAAGTAAATTTCAAACTCAGAATTTTACGGGGTAACAACTGTGCTGAAGTAGGGCAGTAGTTTGAAATGAGTTCAGCGTTACAACGAAATATTTGCAAGTGTACAGCGTTTCTTATAGCATAATTGTATGCAGCACTTGTATTATTCGTGTACTGTGATTTGAGATATTGATATTGGAGTAAATATGTCTTAAGTCGATGCATTCGTACTATTTAGTTATTTTAAACATAAAATTTGAAACCTACGAGATGAAGGTTTAAAAAATATTAGGAATGCAATGAGAAATCTCCACTGAGGTGACAATAATAGAATTGATTCTGTGATTTCCTAGTCTGGCTACTTCTAACTTCTGCGGGAACGTGAGTAAAAATAGAGCTATCGTAAATACATGCGGATACTGCATTTGAGTTTTAGGCCTTCGACCACGACGACGATAGAAAATGCTACTCACGTTTCAACTCAATCATCTCAAAAAGGGGTAGAAGTCAGCAATCTTTCCTCAAAGCTTCATAATACCAATTCAACCACCGGTCAATCCTCTAAACCGTCAATATGGATGAAATATATTCCTTTACTTTTTAAAAAAAAGAAAAATAAGAGATGTCTACTAGTTTCAACATGCCAGTGCCTGCTCCGAGCGACCAGACGGACTTTTAACAACAAACCCAGACCTTTTACCCCTATACACAACAAATTTGGGCATGATAGAAAATAATGTGACACTGAACGCAAGGTTGTTGTCCACCAAGTAAACAGTACCAAAGGGAGGGAGTACTCTGGAGCGAAGAAGAGTGTGGCAAACAGAGTGAAAGTAGACTTTAACTTCGAAGATGGTCATCATCAAATTTCCGTCATAAAATTTAGATTCTTCCGGTAGAACAGATTACAAATTCTACCAGCTTTTCTCCTAATTCCATTTGCATTAGTAATGCATATGTATTCCTACTATTTTTCCTAGGGAGAAAGTTTTGTCAGGATTTGTTCCTTTTATGTTGTTTATATTTATAATATAACGGCGAGGTTTAAAAATTCCTTTTTCAAGTGTATTTTATATTTAGTGCGTGCAGGCAGATATAATATAATTTTATCATCTGGTTTGGCCAAAACCTTTTTCTAGGCAATTTATTAGCCTTAGGTTTAATAATAACGTTAGCTTAATACTTTAGAATAGTCAGAAACATCATAAAATGTGACATGAAATGCATTCAAACTATATTTTTTGCGTGATTATAATTCTGTGTAAACCCTGAATTTATAATTTATTGGCTACAGTAAAAATTTTGCAACTGTATATTTTACAGTTCAATACTGCAAGTACCTTAAACACAAATTTAAACAATTATTACTAGTGGTAAGCACTTTAATCTTAAACCAACCATATTTAATACAATATCTACGATCGCATACAATTTCTAACAGCTTCATCAAATATATTTATGTACTTGACAGGATATCATATCGTTATTCACTTTCATCAAATTTCAAGAAAGCAACCAATGAGTTTTGTGTGTCTAAAAGTTTAAAGAATGCTAAAATGAAAACCCCCAGGTCATACATCACAAAAGTAATATGATTATGATAGGTAGCAATGTAGTATATAAATTGAAAAGTAGAGAAGTAAAAGGGCACTACACCACCACTTTCACTTCAAGGACGAGGGCAGAATTATTTGATACAGGAAATAGAAGACTACTGGTTATTTTATGCACTTCCCTGATAGTGCGCTTAGTAGCGTTAGCGCTGGTTGATTTTGTCGGGGATGAAAATAGAGGTAGTTGAATCAGAAGATAAGCAGATTAAGAGAAAGCCGATCTTGTACATAATGAATGAATATCTGTAGTCAGTTTCTCAAATTAAAGTGCTCCCTTAATCCTTCATCACCATTCTGAGCCACTTTCCTACAGCTAAAGTTTACCTGTTTGCTTCCCCCATTTGCTTGCTTTCTCGGCTTTCCTCGTCTGCTGAGGTAGTAGCTTGGATTATATATAGAAACTAACATCCAACACACAAAGCAACGTAGTCTTTGTCTTTTGTGTGTTTTGTATTAAGGCGATCCTCTGTGGTGTGGCTGGATGGAGGAAGATGTGATGAGATACTAGAATCATCATCATCATCACTCACAAAAGCGGTCACAATGTTGCCCTCTCTTTGGCTCATTTGTTTTATTTAGAATCACTTAATCTCCATGTATCTTAAGATAGCTCAACTACTCTCAAACCTAACTTTACATTTCTTCTCATCTATAAAATAACTATGCATGGGCTATTGCACTTGATCTTTTAGCTCTGTTATTATTGCAGAACCTTTCAACTTGAGAGAATAAATTTAACTGGGACCGACTCCACGTCCGTGTCTAAACTTCATGCTTTTCAAGGTAGTGAAAACAAAGTTTCAACTTTAGAAAAAGTTTAATAACAGAGGGTAAATTCAGGGCAAACAACATATTGTTTAAAGTTGTCAGCCCAGCATGCTGATACTGGATTGTTATTCTTTAAGGCTAGTATTAAATGTTTTTGTAGTAATTTAGCATTACCGGAACGCAAAGATCTGTTGGACTCAATATTCAAACTTGTTCAGAAAACCTTTAGCTGGAGCAAATAGTTCAGAAAGTAACTTTCACTTTTATCTGTTGAGCCCACTGCAAGAATAGATGCATGAAATGTGCTGTTTCACCATTTCACCTTCAATATTGCTTGCGTGCAGTTGGAAATCTTAATTCTTCAAAGTGCCCAAATAACCGGAAGAAGATATAGCAGTACAGAAAATTAAGTAGAACAAAGTATAACTAAGTAAAAATACTGCAATCTTCGTTAAAAATAGACAGTTTTGAGAAAGGGAATACGGAATATGAATTGGATACTACCTACCTAACTATGTACGCATCATCACCCCACATGCATGCATATACACCAGATCTACTCTTTCCCAGTCATTTTTCATATCCGGTCTGCCATGAATGAGCAACGTTTCTGTATCTGGAATAACAACCCCTCTTTCCATCTCTATTATTTCTCTACGTGCAGAAAGCATACAAACTCACCTTCGTTCTAGTTTAGTAAACACATGAATCTTCGAATAAATTCATTTTCTAAACGTCCCGGTTGTTAAATACTTTCTGGACTACTTTGCTGAGCATACGCTTTCCTGAGCTTTCATATTTCAGCTGTCGTACTATTGTGTATCACGTATATGACCTCGGCGATGCCAAGCCATACCTGTGCCTGTTTACTCTCCCTTGTCAAACTTTTGTTCTTGGCAATATCCCTAGTACACATTTAACATGTTTAACCGAGTCCTACCCCTCCGGTGGACTCGCAGTGAAATACGCTTTTGCATCAGAAGCTCTATATTGTTTAATATCGAATTCTATTTATTAAACTGACTACCATTTAATCTGAATTTCAACACGAGAGCGATTGTTGAATTAAACTGTATTATGTTTGAAGTATTATTGAATGACCTAAAAGAGGCTTAATAAACGCTACGTTTTAATGAGTGGTTAGACAGAGTTTGTCACCTCTGGTTCATCTACTTTTAATCATATTCAATTTCTACGAATTCAATCAAGATTTTTCACTTACATTGTACATCATCGTGCAATGGATGAGAATGTAAATGTTATCATCTGCAGTAGAGGGAAATGAGTCCAGTACTGTTCAACAAACTGATATTCACAATGCTTCAAGTAGAAGCAGTCGTTAGAACATTTATATCGATTATATTAAAGTGAATAACTATTCTTTCGCCTTAAATATCATTCACTTTATTTCACTTCCCATTAAATAAAGTTGATTCCACGATGTTGATGCAGCGTGGAGTTGTCATCCGTCAGTCGGGGGGGAGAGAGTCTCAACTTCCCTCCGATATCTTGCAAGAGGGGTTGTTTCCTTCCACGAGCTGCAGTCCCTATTGGAACAGAAGTCCACGGGAAAGTGGTGTACGTGAGTTTACCACAACTGGGAAAGTATTTGCATAACGCTTCATGATCCTACCTAATCACTTAGAGGGTTGGTTATATTATTGGCTAATATGTTTTAGACAAGTGAGTGACCTAAAACGAAGGGTTTGGCTGATTTGGTTGCTTCGAGCAGGATTCATTTTCTGTATTCTAGCTATGAGATCTGCAGAAGGATGATTGAGATCCATCGTTGCTTTCCTCGCTTTGGTGTGACAGTGGCAGTGGTATTTTAGCAGTAGTGTAGAAGCTAGGGAAAGTTGTAGATACGCACGGGACGATTTCGTGGTAGACAAGGATGACTTGGATCAGAGAGCTTTGGTGAAATTTACTTGCTAGTTGGTTGGTACTTCCCCACTTAACTTACGGGACCTTACACTTGCGCTCGGGCGAACTACGAACTCTTCGCTTTGCTCCCTTGCCTCGCTTCCGTCCACCCTCTTATAAGATGAGATTAGATCATGAGAAGAAGAATGAGAATAGAATTTAAACATGAGAATGAGATATGTACAAAACCTAAGAAGAAGAATGGAGTGGGGGATACATAGAGATATATAAGGACAAAATAGACCAAACAGGCCCATCATGGTCTCAGGCAATTAAATAATCAGAAAGATTTTGATGATCACATCACACACAAAATCCCATTAGAACATCAAAACGAATCAGGTTTGAGATCCCTTTTGTTCTAGAGCGAGAGTTGGATTGTCTTAGTGAACTTAATTGTGATGAGGAAGGACAGTTACGGAATCAAATTTACTGCGGAAGTCTACTCCCTAGTAGGATGTAGTTTACGTTAACTTTATATTCCGTCTGCCTTCTCGTCGTGAAATAAGAAGGCTATAAGAGCAAAGCTTAAGTTTTATTAATCGGGCTTTTGTTTAAATAAGAGTCAAGGGCAATACATGCAGTCATCTCATTGTATATGTGAATAACTAGAAAGGAACTAGAAAGCTTACAGCAGCAGGCAGAGTTGGAAGTTGACGTGTTTATAGAGAGTTTTTGATAAATAAAGGTTTCTTCTTTTGTTCAAGTTATTTGGCTCATTGGCTCGCTCATTAATGATTTAATGCGATAAAGATCAACCGGAAGAAAGATGTAAATCTGCTTCGCCACTGATGAGGTTTTTGATTATTTAGTACTTAAAAATGACTGGCATTTGTACTAATATAATATATATAAAATTACGACACATAAAGAAGACATATTATCCATGGATTCAGCATTACTTTCCCCGATCGTTAGATTTTCTTGCATAAGCTGCACTAAAATGCTACAAACACTTTTCATTGTTTAATAATGCCCTCGCCCCGGTATAATGCCCCACTACCTTTCCATGTTAAAATGATTCAGAGACGCAATGGCAAAACCAGAAAGGCAAAGACCTACGCCAATTTGGCTAAGACACTTTGGCAGAAATATTTTCCGAAAAAGGTAACTTTGGCAGAAACAAATGTTAATTTGGCTGAAATAATAATCACCCAGGGGTATGATTTCGGGAAATACGGTAGTTTATTGGCTGTGGTAACAAGGTAGTGTTGAAAAACCAGTACCACACCACACTGTCTGTAAAAATTGAACAACAAATTCATTAATTACATAATAAACACTTCTAGTTTTATATGAAATATATTAATATTCGGTATTGTATAGTCAATGTAAATTTTATAAATTATAATTTGTTTTCAATTTTTGATCTCAACATTTAAATTGTATAGCTTAATTTAAATTCACAGTTTCCGTCAATTCTCGATCCAGAAATGAGGAAGGGATGGTGAGAATTGGAATTTAGTAAACTGAAAAGAGGGTAGAAATCGTGAAGAGCGAGACGAAGACGAAGACGAAGATAGACAGACAAAGCTTGTCTCTGAAAGATAGAAACAGCGTTTATTAGCAGAGCTTGTCCAAACTTTCCCCGAGCGTTCTATATTCCATCTATATCCAAAAAATGAAAGCTTTTTGTGCTTTCACTTGATGACAAAATATGCGAAAGCAAAATTTTCCAGCACACAGTAAAGTCTGGGCTTGTTGAAACAATATTTTTGTTTTTGCTGTTGTATATATTGTGGGTGGAATGCGTTTAAAAGCAATTTGCAACTACATGATCCGAAATTCATGCGAGATGTTGCCATAAAAGTTAAATATCAGTAGAGCAATACTACAACCTTAAACTACAGATAAGTACTTTAGCACGTTGCATGTAATTGTTTAAAGATATGCATATATTAATTAGAACAACCATAATAATAAAAATATATTTATCAACCGCGCGATCGTTCCTTAATGGGTAGAACCCATTACTTTAGTAGAACTTTTAAATGTTAACAAATTTTTTATTTCTCTGAGGATTTTCAGTAATTTAAGAAAGATACATCCTAACATTGAATTTATTTCGCAATTAAGGCGATAAGAAAAACTCATTAAACATTACTTTCAATTAGTGTATGTCATCTTTGATTACAATGTACTGTGACATGAGACCAATCATATCCGTTTCCCGTGGGAGGATGTTTCGATGGAATTAAAATGTTACGAAAAAACGAAACATTTGGCTGATCCAGCCCCAACAAAACTACCCAGTTTCGCTTTTTTCCCAAGTCAAAGCAGTTAACATAGCTCTAAATGTCATAAAAACACGTATTTTAGTTGCAAATTAGTTAAATTTGAAAAATACTTGGGACACTCAGACGAGTTGAACTAAAAAATTACCTCCCCAAGTTTCTTCCTCGCACTTCGATTAACATGGTACTCAATACTTGTTTCACCCATCGTAATAAGTTTTGCATGCCATAAACTAAGACCTCCAAGAGCCAAGGAAGTACCTTAAAACAAATACCACGTTAAAAGTGTAAAAATAACATCATTTAAAGGGTTATTTAAAACAAATACTCAAGCCCACCTATGCATAACAAGCCTGCAAAATAAATAACTAATCTGAAATATGGTCGAGTCATTCTGACTCCAATCCAAAGAATGACATTCTCATCATCACAGTCTTCAATTAAAGCATGTAAATCGCCATTACTATGACTAGTATTCTTTTCTCCAACACCAGTGTTGACCACCAAAGGAGCAGGAATGATATGATTACTACTTTCTTCCTGAGAAGCATTACTACAATCTGGAAGAATATTTTCATCGATGAACACCTCTCTGAACGCGATTTCCACTCCAAACAGCATAATAAAACAGCAACCAAGTACGATGAAAACCATAGTTAGAAAGAAATATCGTCTGTTATAATGTCCCACGCAGTTATTTACCCAAGCTGAAAGTAAAAATTACACCTACAAATCACACACCACATATTCTACCCAAAATAATTGTGCCAGTTAGTAATCAATACAAACACTTACGACAATGATGGTCCATATTTAAATAACATTTATTACAAATAGAGCAATGATGAGTCCGTGGGGGTTTCGGACTGATGCATTTTTTACAAATGGTTACCGAGCATTTTGCCAATTCCTCAGGACAATCAGGTTCTCCCGGAGAAACGGTCGCGACTTGGTAAAAGTTGAAGACGAGGTTTACCAATATCCAATATCCAACCACAACAAGGACTCCAAGCAAGACCGGACTTTTCTTATACCAGAAAGGAATACCTTTTTAGAATGATAAAAAAAAAATTAAATACCCAATTAGTCAGACGTTAATGCCAATTAATTAAACAATAAATGGTAACAGATAATTCCCGAAACGGGGGCAGCTAACCTACAAAATGTGCAATCCCGACAATAGTTCCAACCAAAAGGATAACAACGGCTACAAAAGCAGGTCCAAGAAGATGCGTGAAATGGTCCACAAACCAGAATACAGGTTCCATAAAAGTGTCCAGTGCGTACTCGTACGAGAAGGAATTATGATAGAATAATGTGAAGAACCACAGTCCAAATTTTTTACGTAGAGAGAGTTTCCTATAAGACGCAGCGTCTGACCTGGTTGACCTCTGACCTGAGGGGTCATCGTCATAGACCTTGACCTCGCTGCTGTTGCTGCATTCCTCCTTTACTTTCTGCTGGCGTAAGCTCATCTTTCCGACCACTCTGATAGTTCCGGAGTTCCGATGGACGGGTTAATAATACTGTTAGGTGGTTCATTACTCCATTCTTTACCCGGAGTTTCGGATAATTCGGGTTTTTTTCAGTTTTAAAAGTTCGGAATTAACTGACAAAAGCACAGTAAAAAAAATCGGTGAAATTATCGAATTCCAGAGCTCAAGATTGTCAATAAAAGATACGAGAATCGCGGGTGAAGAAACTACTTTTTTTGGCATGTTACCCTCTAAAACGAAAAACAAGGGTTGCTGGAACAAAGACACTCACATTTAGTCTTTTTGGAATAATAGTAGCCCCCCCCCCCACTTGTTTTAATTTAATATTAGTTACCGTATAAACTCGAATAGTGTCCTCTTCCGAATAGTGTCCCCACTTAATTATACTATTAATAACCCATTTGATTGTATGTTAAATTTGACCCCCAAAAAACTAAAAACTTAATTAGTGGGCCGGGACGCTATTCGAGTATATACGCTACCCCATAAGTGAGCAAAGTAAGCCATATTTAATTCTATGCTTTTCAGCCTTAAAAAACCGAGTAGCCCCGGGTCCCTTTTTGAGAGAATACGGTGGTAGATAGTTTGTAACAAAGGACAAGGAGGATAGCTCTGTTATATAATGCATGGAATCTTATATCAATCTTATATCCGTAGCTTCTGGAAAAGGTTGTATTTCTTGAAAAGTTTCAGAGTTTTTTAAAAATGTTGTGTAGGGAATTACGGAAATTGGTGAAGTACCGCATTTATCGAAATAATGCCCCCATGGAATTATTACTTTAAAGGAAAAATTGGAAATTCTATTAAAATGGACAAGATATTTTAACATGGAATAGTTTCATATTTGACTATGCTTTGGGTTTGCAGTTTGGAATCGACCAAACGCACTGTGTTGTGGATTAACTGCGAGACAGAAATTCCATAAATGAATGGGGTTTTTTGTTAAAACGAAACAAAAACATGACTCTGCTCGAGGACCATATAGAGTGCAAGCAGGAATTTCACAAAATCTGGGGCTTTTTTAGCACATAGACAAGCTTCTTGAGACGAAATTGAAGCATTTGGTAATTATTCCAAGAATTAGTGCTAAGATATAGTCATTCTTCGAAGGGAAATTATTCCTAGGGGGATTAAAACCATAAATATGGTTATAGCGTATTGTTCTCCTTTCCTCTTCCTTAAATGTCTGCATAATCCTGAGCTAAATGAAATTAGTAGCTGGAAATCTCTAATCTTCTTTGAATACTTTCGTCATGCATGAAATAAGTCCAGTTCACGTCTGTCTTGAGGTCTTTTGTTTTTTGTACTATAATCTAAATCTGCGAGTCTTTTAGTCTCTTCACTTGACTTTCCATAATTTCCCTTTCTTTTACTTAGATTCAGCATCAGTCAGCTTACATATCCAGATAAGAGTTTAACCATTTTTAAGCGTATGAAAAAGAATACAGCGTAGGGCCGAGGAGGAGGTAGAGAAAGTCGATTATTTTTATATCCATCGGAGCAGAAAACTCGTCTGCTTTACTTTATTGTCTACTCTTCAAGTTGGTAGCAAGTACGAGCATGATTGATCGTTAATACTCTCAACTAGCTCGCTTGCCACATCTCCCAACTCTCTTCTTTTTCAAATCAACAGAGACCAAAATACATAAAATACCTAGACAGCTAAACCCTTTCCCAAGAAATAACTATAAAGACCAATCTTATTTAAAAACGCTTTCTTCTTTCGGTAAAAAAATAATCATTTCATTTTATGTACTGGATTTATTTCTACATTAAGTTAACCGAAGACGGAGAGAGATAAAAGAAATGAAAGTAGACTACAACCACGTGGTTGGTTCTGGTTGTTAAAAGGGAAATAAAGTTAACCCCAGCAACTGCTGAGCCATTAAGTCTCTCAGAGATTTTTCTCCAAATCCACTACATTCGCTTTACAGTCCGTCCTCGTTGCATAAAAGAACTAAACAAGCCTGTTTTTTTATGTAAGACAATGCATACAAAAAATTCCGCAACTTCCAATTTCATAGCAAAATGCATCTAGTCCAGTCGATTACTACAAAAGAGTATAAAGTGAATTTACCACTACTACTACTCTCAGAAACATAAATACATAAGTACCCGATCCAACCTAGGCTCAAGTAGCAATATCTTTTCTTTATAGAGCCTAGGACCAAAGCGTATGAACCAAACCCTTTAGAAATCATGATTGTGGACACGTATGTCCAACTTTGGTGTAAGTTTGGGACTTTCTTTATGGTAATAATAATAATTTACGTGATTGGAACCACTAAAAGGTGACCTCCTTGAAGAAAAAGACAAAGACTGCTGCGGTAGCAATCTAATACTACAAAGCCAACTACAATGCCTTCTTAAAGACATCCAACAAGGTATCCAGCTGGCTGCTACTGCTACCATTTCGCTGAATCTCCTATGGCATCCCATTAAAACTATAGGACGATCCCAGCCAAAAGGTAGATTACCGGTCTGTCCGTTGCGGTTGCTGAATGAAGTCTAGTAACCTAAAAAGATCGGATGAGAATGGGAAGCAACAACACACGTACAATAGGGAAGAATGCCTGAATACTCATCCTTTAGCCTAGAACATCCGCCTGTGGCACATGGAACTTCGGGAATCCTGAATGGGAAGCATTTTCCCTTTAATTTTTCTTACAAAATACCCCAGCTAGGAGTTCGGGTTTTAGAGGAGACGTGGTTGCTATGGATTTAGCCAGCAGGAACCTAACGTTAGCTAGAAGTTCGAAAGAAGAGAGTAGTCGGTCGGGGGGGAGTAGAGTGGGATGAAGAAATTGATTTGTCTTGCGAAGTTTCGCGTATATAAAGCTCTCTCAGTTGTAGATTGTAGTAGGAGTTGGCTTTGGCTGTGCCATTCGCACTCATGGCATTTCTCGTCCACCTTCCTTCAGTTCCACAACACTTCTCTCTTTTTCCAACGATACTCTCACACAATCTCATACTTGCCAAGAATCTCTAACATCGCATTGTATTAGCTGGCAGGCTCAACCTGAACCCACTTTTTTAGCTAGTCAGAAACTGTAGCTGTAGCAAAAAGGTAGCGTGTAAGTAATACTCTTGTACAGATTGAGAGGACTTCCAAACCAAACCCAATCCGACTAACCAACTCTGATCAATTCAAACTGAAATGACCTTCTAATTAAGTTGCTACTACTTAAGTTTATACTTGTACCCGGATTCAAGTCATTTACTCTTTCTGGTGATATCAATAAGAGGGAAAGTAAAGTATGTGGAATTTAACTACCGTTGATCGGGCTTTTACCTGAATAATACTCTTAATTCAAAACACTTTCCTACCACTCTGAATTTTTACCTACTTTTCTGCATTTACGAGCACATCCAACCAGTCATCCCATCATCATTTGTCTTTCTCTTCACTTTCTTCGCTGTTGAACTGACTGCTGAGAAAGTTGTGTTCATTCTTCGCTCAAAACAGTAACACTACAATCTGTCGACTTTACTTCTACCACTTGTTCAATACACAATGAATAAACAAAATACTCTTTAACACGATCTTCTACTTCTATACTGCAGTATTAGTACTTAGATCCGAGGAAGGAAATAACGGATTAGGTAGATACTATCGTGTCGACAGTATTTGTACTTTTCATTCATCAAGTAATCTTAAGTAAAACAGGAGGATTATCCTTTATATACTCACGCAAGTGCTAAGTCCAGAGAATACTAAAAAAGAAAGGAAAGTGTGGATAGAATAGGCACGTTTCATGTACCATGCCTGACTGTCACCACGAGGGAAATTGATTGCGGCTAACAGGTAAAGTGGTTGAGCATTCAAGTATTTTTGGTAGCGTAATGGGAATTAATGCGATCTGATTTCACCCTTCTTTACGCCTGTTTAATTTTGCTATGCTGATCATGTATTTACCCTGTTCATGTATTTATATATAAAAATACATAAACGAAAACATCGGGCAAACCTGGTTTACTGCACTTTAGAAATCCGCTGCTTATTTTTTGTGCCTGAGTAACTTGACGAGGCGTAGTTTTGAGGTGTATTTATTGATACCTAGGTTTACTTTTACTCCCTAAATTCAGCCCCCTCTGACCTTGTCATTAGGCCACATTATATTCTTCAAAAAGTGGTCGCCACCATACAAGGATACTTCAGAAAGCGTTGTATAAACCCATATCAAATTGACCAACGCATGCATGGTTGATTGTAATGAAAGGGTGAGGAAATTATAATATGAGGCAAGGTAGAAAGTAAATTTAAAGCAGCCTTTGTCATACATTATTTACACATTGGAACATAAGACTGTACCAAATAATAAAGCAATTCTCCGGGGAAAGCTTGAATACATTTTAATATGAAGGTTGCCTATGCCCGTATAGAAAGTTACACAGCTTAGGTTTCAGGAGCGAGGAACGATCATTTCATAATATTACCTCAGAACAAATTTCTTCCATAACGGGCAGAGTCTCACGTCATCAGACCAAAGCAAGGTTTGATGCTGATAGTGAGTAGATTTTGATCATGAAACAGGCATAAGGTATTACCAGCAGCATGCCTTTCTCTACCACTCCAACGAATAGGAATGCTTTTTGGGTTATTTACATGAAAGGGTTTATCGGAGTGAAGCCATTATGCAAATATGAAAGATGTGTCTCCAAACTATGCACTTTACTAACTATTACCTAGTCTACCCTCCTTTCCAAGGCCTATATCAGTACCAACTGTTAATATGATTTGGTGTTTTAGTTTCAGTATATCTTTATAAAGATATCCTAACATTTCCTAAAAAGGGAAATTGTCACGTTTTAAATTTACTAGCCGTTCTTAGAGTAACTGCAATGTAATCTTCAAAGATGTCAAAATGGATCTATCACAGATAGATGAGCCTTTTAGATCGGTGTCCATTCGAATAAATTGCAATGTGAATAATGGCATGTAGACTGCGAAAAGTGGGTAAACTTTTCTCGTTATTTTCTGCTTCTCTCTACTATCTACTCCCATTCAATCTATGAATGGGTGTCTTTTTCTATGAGAATCTGCAATGTGAGCATTACTTACAGAATAGGCAGGGCATGGAAACGTCTGTAAATCTCTGTTTGCCTTTGCTCTTCCTTCTCCTGAGGTATTGATCGCTGAAATAATGAAAGCTTCGTTCACACATTGAAAGCAGGTAGGTAAGCCAAAAGGAAGATAAGGCAGGTGGTTACAGAGCTAGAGATTGTTTGCCCTTTGTATTAGTTTCTCCACACCACAGGATGGACCGGTTTCCTAAATACGTCGTTTTATAGCCTGCGTCAGTTAGTGACTTTTTTCTGTGTTTTATTGCTTCGTAAGTATACTTCTTTTATAAAGCACCCATTTGTTATCTTAATCTTCTAACTAAATACATCCCTTGAGTTGTTATTGGGATTTTAAGGTTAAATTAGGTTTTAAAAATATAAATTCAATGAAGAAGGGCACAACTGATTACAACTCGTCAGCTAATTAGTAGTTGCTGTGAAAATGAACAACTTAATTTTCAGCAGGACAAGCATTGACTGATTGAGGACGAGTAAACTTTACTGTTCTACACGAAGTACGTTACAGGAGATTAGGTTAATACTTTCCAATTTTTTGTCAAGCAAGCTTTCATTTCATGAAGTTTTTAAGTTTAAGCTATGATAAGAGTAATTAATTAGTAGATACTGCATGCATAGTCCTGCAACATTTAGCTCATTTCATGGTCAAAAGTTAAACCTCAACTAACTGCGAAAAGGCGTGCTTTAAAAAGTTTATAGAGCCAGAGCCATCGCGATTGCCCTTGCATGTTAAAACTATCTATACGTTGGTATCCATGCTCATTAAAAATGAACACTACTCTTGTTGAATTACCATTGGTTGGGCAAGGAATTATCTGTGACGAGCGATAGATTTAGTTGTATATTTTACAATACTAACATGAACTAGACATGGCTAAACTACATTCACGCCACGCTAGCTTTCAAACTTTTCGTTGAGTCTTCATGTATTTTTAAGCAAGGGCGTTCCTCTTTTCCTCTCAATTGTATATGCAGGAGGGCCAAGCAAAAGCTCGGGCCTTATAGTTATGTAGAAAAACATGTCAAAGTACATTATGTCAATTGTCAAACTTATTTTGTGGTTCAGGTTCGTTTCCCAACTCAACCATACATTCGGTTTAGGAGCTAGAAAAAGCATGGAAATGGAACAAAATTTGGAATCAATGCAGTCTGAATCTCAATTGGAGGGAGGTCCTTCTCGCACTAATATGCAACTCTTGTCCGTTCCATCGTCAACCAGCCCTGGAGGAACTGTTGGCACAAGTAAGGACTCTAAGTTACGTCGATATAGCTGCAACCCTGGAAAAGGTGCTCATTCCCATCCGGATGGTGGTAATACCAGTCCTCTGTTACGAAGAAGTAGTCTTGCAGCTATTAAGTGGAGCGTTCTTGCCAGAAGAATCAGCATGGGACTTTCGCATGATAGAGACCCTCCAGAGGATCCATCTAAGGTAGTAACTACGTGCTTTAGGGCATAGATCAACCATAGCCCCATTAAAATGTCAAATTTCTCAGAGAAATTTAATTGTCAAAGAGTTCTGACTCAGTATTCTAGTTTATACAATATTGAAGCAAAGTACTCAATCCACTCCAAGCTCTATTGTGCCTCATTAAAAATGTATTAGCAACATCGGGCATCGTTACTCATTACTTAGGTTAGGGACTCTATATTATCCTTCACTCCCTCAAGTAACTAAACTACTGAATGGAGGCGGAAATCCGGCTTTGTAACGCCGAGTACTCCCTTTTGTTTGATTATTAACTGCCCAATAATTCAGGTAATGAAAGCAAAGTAGAACTATTACAAATTGCGCTTGCTTTACGTAATTGTACAAATTTCAAACCTAAAGGGAAGATGAATCTATGAATGTAGACGTTGTATTTCAACTCTAATTTAACTTACTGCATTGCTAAAAATAAAGAAATATGATAGGCCGGATTTGTTAAGGGAAAGACTTTAAGAGGGAAGAGAAACGTTTTGCAAACCACGCAAGCACTTTTTTTTACTACTACACTGCTGAAACGCTTGCTACAAAGTTAGTTTCCTAGAGTTCTGAGTCTCAGAAAACCAACAGAAAAAGTTTTCAGAAAAACTCCTTCAAGCAAATGGCAGCAAGTTCAACAAATAGACTAAACTTGTAAAGAATGTTTCAAGATTTTTGGACCCTTTATTTTATGTGGTATTCCAAAAATATCAAGTGTAATGCCTTCTCATTTACAGGCAATTGAGGAGTTGAATACTCAAGTAGCCCACTTGAGAGACTTACTAATTCATATCGGACAATCAAGGGATGGGCCCGAGATGAGAGAAAAGATCAGAAGAATTCGTAGACAAAGTATTGAAGCCTGTCGACATGCAGTGCAGATCCTTTTAAACCAAATTCAAAAGTAAGTTTCATTTTTCAATACCGCATACTCAATCGACCAAATGGTTTATAGAGAAAGTATAGCATAGCAGACAGACAGATAAAAAGGATAGTCCAGGTCTCTGAATGAAACTTGATTCAATTGCTGACACAGGAGACCATTTGAGTACTTCTGAAGCTCGTGGGAAATCAAGTTTTGTCCCTTGCAAAAATACCACTTATAGGATCCTTTTCAGTTGCCAAAGAAAGTTATTTCGTTGCAAACTTCCACCCATCAACACTATCAACGTCCTGCTAGTTAAGTTTACCAATGTTGCTGTTGAGTTAAGGATGGCATGCGATTATGAAAGAAAAATTGATGAAGCTAGACATAACCTCATTCCAGGATCATCCTTTACTCCCAGCCTATCACCACCAAACAACTGCAACGACTCGGCTTTATTTTCCCGTTCAGAGTAAAAAATATCCTCTCATGAATTCCAAATGTTTCTTATGTAAAAAGAGAACCATATCACGGGATCAAACTTCCACAACCCTCCTTACATGACCCTCCATAAGAATATCAATAATAATGGATTATAAGCCTTTCCTAAATTCATATTTATAAACTACATACAAAATCCAAAGTAAAAGCTAGGGATTTGCGTTCCTCATTCTTAGCCAGCTCAGTGCAAAGTGTAAAGTAGTATTGCTTAATACTGATATGATATTGATTACAGTGATATTGCGGACGGAATACCTATGGACTTCAGCCCCCAGCTAGTCCTCTTATTTTTCTGTACTCAGCTTTTATTCAAGGAGCTCAGAAAGTGTAAAAGGCTTATTCTCAAATTGCCAATTGATATGACCGCCTACTATGGTAAGTCTTAGTAATAAAAGATGTAATAAGCCCTAACAGTGTGAAAAAGGTAGACAGACTTTATCCTTAAAGAAGTATGCGGCTGATAGTAACCAAAGTAAAACTGTATCACTTGTAAAGGAGTTTACTCCTGGTTTTGACAATTCTTACAATCTTACCTAGATCCAAAGAAATGATTCTAACACAATATAAAGCTCTAGGCGGCCTCAATTCTCGTTGAGTTTTTAGTTTTTTCCCTTCATTTCATGTACATCTTCATCATTTTGCCCTTGGCGTACTTGTATTGTTCTTGGTATCAACCAAGTACCCAATAGTACGTAAGTACCTTCAAGATACTTAGGAAGAAAAACGAAATATCTTTCCTCTCTCATTTAGACTCAAGAGAGAACTTCCAGTTGAGAGAACATATCTTTCACCACAAGTGGGCTCTAGAGAAAGTTAGAAACAAGGGCGTTTTATTGGCTGGGAAAGGTCGGAGGTTAATTTTCGTTTGGATCTTGCGTTATATTTAAGACATATCATGTGCATTGTGCAGAGATAGATGGATGAGGAAAGTTGCTCTATTTCTACTGATACACGCATTGATTCAATATTGTATTAAGCGATAGTAGTTGACTGACTACCTTTGTTTCAGCTGATAGTCGGCCAGGTCCATCTAACTTTGCTGGAGTTCTATCACAAATCATCCTATGCCGTCAGATCAATCCTGATTTCAATCAAGAGGAGCTTTGTTCGATAGAGAAAGACGCGGAGGAAATATCAAGCTTATTAGATGACATGCAGGAGTATATGCCCAAGGAAAACTCCCAGCTTGCGAGTGCTACCTATGAAGACGCTTTCAGTAAAAGATCCAGACGTCGGAGGAGGAATTGTCCTTGGTGTGATTTTGAGTATTTGTGCTGCATCTCAAAGTCAAGACGACTGTCAAGTTATCAGCAATAATGAAATGTTCTACCTAATCTTTCACTTCTCTAGATATTTTATAATGTATGATGATGTTAGAGATATTATTATTATTATCAACTGCAGCAATAACTACAACGACTACCTAAATATGATTTCTACCTACAACAACCAAGCTACTGTAATATTTGTGTTATAATTTTAAAGAAAATGAATTTTAATAAATTCCCTATTTCTGCCTGACAAGCTTATAGTATCGAAATATACTTTACGAAATGTGAAAGAAGGATAGGCTGGTCTTGTTGTAAACCTACTTGCTATTCGAGTCGTCTTTCCCTTTAAGTTATAGTCTGCTTCCGGAAATTCTTCACTGCTATAGTCGTATCTTTTACTCTTGGACAGTATTTTCTGTCTTGCAAAAGCTTATAAAATCTATCTTCAGCATGAAAGTTAACCTTAAGTTCGGTAACAAAATCACGTTATAGTTATAATTCTAGCAGAAATAGTTTAGTTAGATTATAGTTAAGACTAGGTAGTAATTAGTAATGACCCTGAACACGAAACGATTTTTGTCTTTCAAAAACGGCTATAAATGAACCATAAATTGCTAAAATGAAGATTTATCAAACCTTCTGACCAATTGCTCCCCATTTATGTTTAACATCTGGAAGCGTATGAACTGCCTATATCTTTTTTTGTCGATTATTTAGAAATAAGACTGCAAACAGTAAGGGAGGATGAGGAGCCGATGAAATTGGCTATTTCAAGACATTTGGAATTGGAATGAAAGAAATTTATGACCTGATAAAATTCTTAGCCTCCTTGTAGTAACCATTGAAGAAGATCGTTCTGAAAACGGTAAATAGCAGGCCATTTGGTTTCAAGAATCTTCAATACAACTCATAACAAGCCCTTTGGTTGGAGATCCGGCCCAATAAAACTTTTCCAAATTGAATGAATCGAAAAAAGTCATAGGAGAACGATGGAGAAAAATTTGTGCCATATACTCTTTGGTATAAACTAAAAGAATTCTCTACCGGAGAAATAAGAATACAAACAAAACCTTTTTTTTTATTGAAGGGAAAGCCTTATAAAAATCAACAAACCTATTGTGATAGAATCATTTCCTTGCTAAAATAAATACTACGAAACTTTCTGAGAATACGCCATGTTTACAGTAACTATAAAACTGTTTGGTAGAATTTTACTTTTGGTAATTCGTGACTGAGCTTTTAGGCTAGGGTAAAATAATTTTAGACAAGATAGACGCACACAGTAAGTCTGGTCACCTGCGGACTGGTTGTGTTACATTGGAAAGGTCAAAACTACAACCAACGCAGATATAATATATGGCAGATTCGGAATTTATGATTACGAAAGATAGCAAACTTGAGATGCGAGTTTTTTTCTGTGATCTAGGAGAAATTTGGCTCGCTTTTGCATCGCTTTGACGTACAACTCTCTTTTAAACCGTCCTCCAGTGATAGGAAGTCTAGAAAATAAACAAATTGTGAATTCATCACAAATAACAGCAGCCTCAACTCAGCATTCGTAGGGTTATTTGATTAATATTCTGTAGGAAAAAGAAAAGCATTAGGTTAGTCGGTAATATGGAAATGGGAAATGCTTACGTATCAAATCCAGCTTTGATTTTAACTGCAAACAATCCTATAACAGGGCGATGGTCGGATACCTTTACTTCAGTGACTGCATCATATTTTAGACACGATGAGATGGGAAACCCATTTTTTTGAGCGATACATTTGCAGAGAATCCTATCTGTGTAAGCTGGGGCACGTTTTTTGGCAGACGAATCAAAATTGTCCGTCCCTATGTCGTACTTATAAGTAGGCCTGAAAGTGTGTAGTTCATCAGAATTCGTCATAACTTTCACACTTATTTTCACCCAAGCAAGAAAGCCTAGACCATTTTCAAGCTTAATCGAATGCGAATTTCAACCAAACTTTCTATATCCTATTGTATTTTTTGATTGGAACGAACCTGAATGTTATCGCAGCTGCCTCTTCAAATCCTCTCAGAGTTGATGGCAGATCTAAACTCTTTTTATTAAAGAGTGTGCCAAGTTGGTCTTCCTTAATTACTTTTTGCAAATTATTTCGCTTCAACTCTTCAATGATTACTTCTCGCTGCAGAGTCGAAATACGAAAGTTCAGGTCTCCAAAAAGATATACAATGTCATATTGGTTCTTTTTTATCTCATGAGCCAAAAGGATTTTATTAAGTTCTTCCATCCTTTGTACTTCTCTTGATGTCTCTTCACCCGCAGAAAGATGGGCGTTGATGAATAAAAACTTCGTTCCAAATAAGCCGAATCCTATTCCAATGGAGCCTTTTGTTTTAAAAAGACGCCCTGATCGAACAGTATTTGTGACTTCTAAAGGTTCTAAAACCAATGAAGCAAAGCGAAAACATTTTAAATGTAAAATAAGCTGCATGTATTTTGACATAAGAGTCAGAACAAAACCCCCGAAATCTGTATGTTCTCAACTTGGATCTGCCTTAGATTTTATTACTTACAAACGAAACATGAGAAAACCCAAAGCTCGCCTCACCTGTAGTATACCATAGAAGATTGCGCTTGATAAATATACAAAGATGTAAAGTGCCAAAAGTTGTTGAGTGAAATAGTCCGTAATCATGCCCTAAGCATATTTGAAACAACAACTCGGATGCATCTGTATCAGGCCATGATTCTTGGATGGCTACAACATGAATATGAACTTCATCGTTGTAAAAAATTGCTTTTAGCTTGTGATCACTTGGCAAGGGGAGGGACCCCATATTCCAAGTTGTGATCTGAATATTTGCTTCACTATTAGGGAGACATTTCATAAGTTCTGATGATCCTAGCAATGCTCCATTTATGGAAGAACTAAGCGAGCTTAAATCAGTGGCACTGTTGGCAAATGTTGAAGATGAAGACGAGTCCAAACTTTCTTCATGTGAAGCGCCGTTCATGATGCAAGTAAAAAAATGTTTCAAACATTAACTTTTTCAGACGTAGAATGTATTTGTATTTCCCTTTTAGTTGGAAAGTGATGGAAGGATAATATTGCTAGGAAGGCAGGACATGAGCGTTGAGCAATAGATTCGAAATATTACACTAGTTTATACGTTAGAGGAAAAAAGAAGATTTAATGGATGTGTCAAAACCGATTCAGCATATCCGAAAATATTAGGAAACCCTTCTTAATAGGTATTTGAGTTCTTTCAGTTTTCTGGAATAGTCAAAGCTATATGGACTAAAAGTTTAAAGCGTTTCCTTAAGGTATTTTTCTGACAATGGCTGAACTGGACAAATGTTTGTCTGTTTCTTGGAGCTTTAAATGAGTATTCTTGAGAACGGCATTTTGTCTACATGTCTGACATCCGACAGCTTTGGAAGGCTACAAAAGTTGGGTTGCAAATAGTGCACGGAAATTCTCGCATGCAATATGTGTTGATAACCGAGTTTGTTTTTGTGGAGTCACTATGACAACATCGAGTTGTCATCGAATCCCCTTTCACCTACCGACCTCATTTGTTTATTTTACATCCATTCTCTCCTTATGGTGGTAATTTCTCTTGTTTCTGTGAATATGTACGCATAGAAAGCTAAAGGTCCATGAATTCTTTCTAATCGAACTCGAACTTCAATCATTTTGGATTTACGTGTGGGAAATCTGACGATAGCTTATTCCTTAATGAAACTAAGAAAGGGTTTATTGATGTCACCTTAAGGAAATGACAAAACTTTTGCACCAAGTACTATTAGTATGACAGGGCCTCTCACTACAGTAAGCGGAGGCTATGCAAAATGTCAACCGGGCTGTGGTACAGCCCACTACTGTTTAGGCCTTCCGTTTTACTGGCAATGTTAATATTGCGATCCTCTATAGTTTTAAAAGTTTGGATTATAACAGTTATTACTTAAAGCCAGTGATTGAAGGGAATTAAAAGTAATCGAAGGCTTTAATTTTAGCACTTAATATGCTTAAAATGAATTTATATGCAAAGGTTTTATCATAGGGTTTGACTCTCTGTCTTACTTCCTCTTTACAAAACTAACACGATCTAGAAGTTTAAGATTTAATAAGCAATGAAGAAAGCATCAAGCGTTCCAATGGGTTGCATTTTCCAGAACTTCTAACCTATTATTTAGCGTATTTGATACCGTTCGAAGGTAATTCATAGCAGTTTCTATCGATTCAAATTTGTTCGTGTAAAAGGAATGTAACGGTTTCAAGTGAGGAATTTCAAATAACATTAGATCCTGTTTTTCGGTTGATCTGGCATATCTTTTCCTCCTGATTTCATTGCTTTCTTGATTGTAATATGCATTGCGACAGGATTCTTCTCCAACGTTAGGATTTCCACAACAGTTGTCCGTAGTCCAGAATTCTAGTCGCATGGATTCCACCAGGTTACAATTTACAAGGTTAGATCTCATGCTAAACACATCCTGCTTTATATGGGTAATAGAATCTGCAGTATCACAAAGAACTCTTGCAAGAGTGATTCGCTTCACTTCCTCGATTTGTTCCTTCCGAAAAAGATCCTTGTTCTCGTACCAAAACCTGAAGCAAACAAATACGGGTGGTAAAGTAAAGCCATGGAGAATCAAATCACGAGTTATAGCGATTAAAGTTATTTATGGTGGCATATTCAATTACAAACCTGTCTCCGTCTCGAAGACGTCGAAATTGGTCTACTAAAATACACCTGAAAGTTGGGCCTACTCTAGAATCCGTAGTTGTTGGTTGTTCTGCTACGCCACCAACCCACAGGTCTATATTGTCCACGTGGCCATAAACTTGCCGAAGTTTGCTCCGTAAATCACGATCTGGAATCTCCGTCTTTATAATGAAGACAAATAATGCATTAGCCTTTATAGACGTTTAAAACCTAATGACTGCTATTACGAAACCCAATGATTGTTAGTTAATAAACACGTACTTGAAGATCATCAAAAGTCCTTGCTACAGTTAGGTTGCATAATTTTCTATACTCATTGTAAAAAGGGATCCCATGGTCTCTTCCCCGCTGAATATTCATTGAGGCAAGGTCTAAAGCGACTAGATGGGCATGCCCGAATAGCTCGTTGGTTAAATGAGAGTTTAAAAATTCATTGCTTTTCTTTAGTTTTGCTGAAGTGTCAAAAAGTCCCCTGATAATTGGATCCACGCCACCTTCCTCAACTAAACGCCATGGAGCAAAGAAAGCTTGTCTAAGCGGGATGTCCCCTTCTCTAATCGTCTGAAAGTTTCCATCCAAGCGTCGTAAAGTTGGGTTTATTAATGTGTGCCCAAATCTAATAAGGAAATTCCAATTCTTTTTCATCTTCCTCTCTCTTAAGTCAAATCTCGTAGATACATCAACGGTTTTAGATTATAACATAGGTTATGTACCTCATGGCAGCAGTTGCAAATTCGGTAGTAATGGTTGGATTAACATCCGCCTTGTAGCCAGTGTAGGAACCCAACTCAGCCATTCCTAGAGCTCCTACTACTTTCGGCAGCCATTCTTCATAAGTTATATGCTGCATTTGAGCTCCTAGAATTTTTCTTGTTTCTTGAAATACTGTCTCATCATTCCATAGTCGGTTTGCATATCTGAGTTGCCTGGCTATGAAGTTGTGTTGCCGAAACCAAAGTGTATGCATAGCTAGAAGGCCTACTTGTTCGTTGGCACGGATGTCACCAGCCAAAAAGCAGCCAATATCGGATTCCCTAAATTTATTTTACCATAAAATGGTGTAATGCAAGAGCAGGTGTTTGTCGTAAATGTATTGGATATGTGAAATAAAGCGTAAAAATGCCATATTTTGCAACATTAAGAAACGTTACCGAAAGTTTCTTCTACAATCTACAAAATTCTCATCAGTTGCGAAAGGCATAAGTGGCTTGTCAGGGTACATGAATATACCATTTCTCAAATAAATAGGCTCTGTCGGGCTCCTTAGAGATCTTATTTCCTCCTCTGACGAACCATATACCTGAAAAAATAATATAGTAAATGTGATCTTCTTGGGACATCCAATTTCCTGCGACTAAAAGCGTCGAACGGATCCCTGTCCAAGAACTGTCACCTGTGATGCATCTATGAATGAAGTAAGCTGATTTATCTGTTCCCGTTGTTGAATGTTATCAAATAATACAGATGTCACGCCGGATCCACAGACAGCAGCACTTCGAGTAAACTCCATGCATTTCCTTGTACGAATTCTTGGATCTCCTATCGGAGCTTGCATGGGAAAACAGGGAGCAACATTTTCGCACGTTCTGTAAATCATAGTTTTAGGTTTGTGCTCATACTTTCTATTCGACCGTTACTTTATTCCCAAGATTAAATTACCTCCTACAGCTAACTCGTTCACCAAAAGCTTCAATACTCAATGAGGGTAAAGCATGATCTAAATCGTGATCAAGAAATTGGCCCCATTGCATCAACATATGAGTGTAATTCATGTCCGGTGTTATAGAATCAGTAGTTATGATCTTATTTGTCACGACCCTTGCAGGTGGTAAGCTGTAGCCATTGTACTGCTTTGTTGCTGTCCAACCTAAAAGCAGCAGACCATAATTTTTCAGTAATTTATATCCATTGCAATTCACAGTAGTAGCGTTAATTTTTCATGGCAGAAGAGAGAAATAGAGGTATACCTTTTGGTAAATTGAATCCATTTTCGTACTTGGAAGGAGAAAGTCTTTGGAAAGGAGTGTAAGAGCCGCCCCACATGTACTCATTAGGATTATTACAAGTCCCATCAATAGTTCGGTATTTTAAGTGAAAGCAACGACTCTGATTACATTGGGCTCTTTGTCTACGATGAGAAATACATCCGGAAAGTCGACCAAGAGTCTCCAACTGAGACGTTGTTAGCAGATCATCGTATGAAAAATCTCCTACAAGGGAATTCAATCTGTTTTGGATAAAAAGGGATTATAGTATAGAGTTCCTGTTCATTCACTTACTAGTCACGTTGATACGAAGACCTTTCTCCAACTGTAGTTTAATGATGCCCAACGCTCTCTCGTATATTTCAGCAGGACGGGCTATAAATCTGCCCTCTCCCCGTGGGAACCTTGTTAGTCTCAGAAGCTCAATGGGAGTTAAAACTTCTGTAAATTCATACAAAACTCATAGGTGGTAAAAAGTTTAATGGAAATTTTTATTTTTCATGTCAGGAGTTAAATTTTAAGCGTTAGAGCTTGGGGAAATAGTTGAATGTCCTACCAGGCCTAAACCCTCTAAACTATTATTCTCTAGACAGAAGATATTATTATCTACTACCTACCATTTTTCGCCATGTTGAATAGAATCTGTACAGTTTCATTTTCAGCACTCTCCACCTCATACTTTGCTTGTCTAAAGGCGTCTGTTATAATGTCATTATCAGAGTTCTCCCGATTCCGTATCAAAACCCTATCCTGCTCAATGACTATTTGGTCAGTTGTGATGAAGCCATGGTCATTAAAAGCAGAACACTCGTACGCTCCTGTGTCTTCGCTGGGATTAAATTCATTAATTATGAGAGTTCCACTAGGCAATATAGCAATTCTTAGAGTTTCTACAACGGTAAGTCGGTCTTTTCTCCAAAGTATTGAGGGAGGAGGATTTCCAGCCGCTGAACAGGGAAGCTGTACTTGCGATCCAGGTCGAAGCCTATGAGTTTCCAAAGACTTATTAAATTACTGGCCAACGAGTCCCTCATTTAATGAACTTCTCTTTCTTGAAAAATGTAGTTGGATAAAAGAGAAAATGTGTTTTTGAGTTAGTTACCTGTAAGTTAGATTTGTTAGATCATGAGTGAAAAAGGGTGTAGAGCCGCTGACTACTTTTATGTTCGTAACCGTTTCCACAAACCCTGCCGTGTTTTCTGCTCTGCAGCTATACTCACCGTGATCTTCCTCGGCAGCAGAGATTATTTCTAAGCGGCTTCCTAAATCACATTCATTTTTTTAGGCTGGGGGATTGTCATCGGAAACTTTGCTACACTATTTTTTACATGGATCTGTCCCTCACACTTGAGTTCCACAAATGCATAGCTCAATGTAAAGTGGGTATATTTCTCTCAGGTTTTTCAGTGAGGCTTTGTCAGAATAGAGTAATATGTTGGAAGGGGAACGGAATAAAACGAGAGTTTTCCTAGTATTACCTTCGGAAAGAATGGAAATGCGATCCGATGAAAATAAAGGTTGCCCGTTGTGGGTCCAGGTAACAACTGGAGTTGGCGTGCCACTCGCTTCACATTTCAGGACGACATTTTCTCCAAACTCAACAGTCCGTTCCGAAGGTGTCAAAACCCAAGTAGGGGCAACGGGATTGGGTGTGGTGACTGGTGGAGCTGATAAAAAATCAATTCTGCTTCATAGCTTCCAATGAAAATTGTATATACGCTTCCAATAAAAGAAGATAAATGGAGAAAAGAGCATAAAGAGATTCTATAAATTCAAATTATAATCACAGAAAATACCAACCAGGAAGTTGTATTTGAGCTATAGCAGAAATGTTTCCAACTTTGTTACTGGCCAAACACCGATACACTCCTTCGTCAGATTGAACAACGTCTCGGATAAGTAGGAATGCATCCGTAATCTAAATTAGTTATATAATCAAATAGTATGATTTGTGCATATACTTTTACATGGGAAGTTGATGAAATTAAAGCTTGGCTAATGAACATTCTTTGACGTAGGCTCTATAGTATAGTACCTCTGCCCGTCCACTTTGATTGATTTGATTTTCGTTATGATACCATCGGATAGCTGGTTTCGGTGTTCCCGTAGCTTCACAACTGAGGATGAGATTTTGCCCTTCAGACACTTCTTGATCTATAGGAACTCGAACAAATCGAGGTCTTTGTCTGGTACGATATTCTAATGCATTTAAATTTATTACAGCTCGTCTTGACTTTGTTTCTCCTGCTTCACTTCTGGCGATGCATTCATACGTTCCAACATCCTCATCTTGGATGTTTGCTATCATCAAAGTGCCATCTTCCATTACAGAATATCTTGGAGGTAGTTGGGTTATTTCATTACTGTAATACAGTTGAAATTGTGGTGGAATGTGGCAAACAAACCCATGTTTTAGAATTTATTAATTTTGCATATAAAAACAGTTGCCTGTTTTGTAGCCAAATAATCCGAGGGTTTGGTTCTCCTTCAGCTCGACATCGAAAGTAGCCTGTGTTTCCAAATCGAACATCCATGTCTCTGGGCTCTTCAACAATAATAGGCTTTCCTAATGAAATCAAATGTTCAAATATGTTTAAAGACCAGCAGTAGTTTTTGCTTCTTTATCGAATGTTTTAATATCCTGTCTTTTTTGTGAAATAACTTTTGGTTTGTTGAATAGTAAAATAAAATCAACCGAGCGAAGCAATAAGGATAATGAAACTAACTTGAAAATTCAAAAAGGTTTTTTCTATAATGTATGAATAGAAGTTAAATTATAAATTGTAAAGTACTGCAATGGGATTCCATATTCTCCATCATTAGTACAGACTTTCCCTTCATATCTTGAGGTAGTTCACAAATTGCGGCTGCTAAAGTATTTTTGTGAGAAGCCAGCATTTTAGCAAAACTCATCATTCCACAATCGCAAACCAAGGCATTTCCGTCCAGTCTTCTGTAAAAGTGAATTGTACATGAAACTTGAACTCTTCGGTGAAGATGAGACTTTTGAGTAGGCTTTCAATTTATTACATTGCATTACTTGGGATGCTACATGGTTGTTGATGGAAATGACATGGGATTGTAAGAAGAAAGGTAAAAAACAAGGGATGTGTTGTTTACGGAGAAAGAGCTCCTTATTAATATTTTATAAAGCACGATAAGCACCAGAAGACAAGAGCCACTCACATTTCAAGAATTAAATATACGAAGTTAGTACATTTTTAATGGGGCACTTACAATCTGTGAAGTTTTTTCATATTGTCAAAAGTTCCATCTGGGATTCGTTGAATACGATTATTCTGCAGAAACAACCTTTCTAAATTGGAAAGATCGGCGAAAACTGTGGACTCCAAACTTTCAATGTAGTTGAAATGCAGATATCTGACAAGAAAAATAACTCTGGAAATGTTCAGGGTATTTTTTTCATGTAAATTTACATTAAAAAAATGCATATGCTCACAATTGCTCCAAGTTTTTTAAGCCAGCGAATACTCCGGTTTCAACTTGTCGAATACGGTTTTTGTATAAATATCTGTTCAAGAAGCAAACTTAAGATCACTGTTTGTTAATACAAAAAGGGTTATTTTAATATTTGAAGCTTGAAAACGAAATAATTCATGCAGGCAATGAAGTAGCTGCCTATCTAAACGAACTACATAAGCTAATCTAAGTTTTTGGTCAAAATACGATAGCTTACCGTACCGTATATCGTAGAATAGTGGCTCAGGCCTAGGCTTATTATTTGAACGGGGCTATTAATTGGCTACTATTAAACTGCTTTAAACTTGAAAGGAAGGGCTACTATTCGAGGATATACGGTAAATGCTATTTGCTACTGTGTTTTAAAACTTTCTGTGAGTAAAACAATATTTGACATATTAAAGTATAAAATGTAATAGCCAACGTAATGATATATTTACTACTTGATTTTAAAGCCTACAACCTTGTACATGCCTGAGTTTCCCACTAATAGACGTAAGCATAATGCTTCAAGTGGAAACGGTCACTTCCGATTTCCGTATAATATTTCAATTCAGATACAGCAGTAAAGTACATCTAGCTACTAGGAGAAAGCACTACAGAAAATTCAATATAACATCATTGCACTAAGGCTTACTAAACAGGAAAAGCAAAGAGATGTGTTCAAGTTGTATAAACATAGACGTGGTTATGACTTTGGTTACGAGTATTATGGTATAAAACGAAACATTAAAAGAGTTTCCTTTCCCCCTCAGTGAATTTCTGAGAGCTAATTTGCAAAGTATATTTGTCTTCTACTTACAAATGTTTTAATCTTTCTAATCCATCAAAGGCAGTGCTCTTGAGTTCGGTTATGTGATTATTGTTCAGTAACCTGGAAATAGAGGTAAAACATTTGAAGTGAGTTTATGTTCTAGTTAAGAAATATGAATGGAATATTTGGCTATGGTTTGTTTATTTATTTGCTTCTGAGATTTCTTTCACTGGGTCTTACAAAGTAGTTAGATGGGTTAGGTTTCTGAATTGGTTCTTTGGGATTTCACGTATTCTGTTGAAGCGTAGATCTCTGAAATCATTAAAATAATTTATTAAAAAAGCACTCTGTTCCATCTAAAGTTTTTTTGCTGTCGCTTTCTTCATTACTATATAATTGTATGTAGAAATAAATAGAGATCATTATTTTTATAGTACGCAAACTGACTTTTAAGCTTTTTTTGTAGTGTACATCTTATAGTTATTTTCTCCTCAATCAATGTTTTTTAAAGAATTGATATGAGTTTTGTAAGTTTACTAGTTGAACGTGTATCGTTTTGCATGGCATGTATACTTTATTCAACTAAATTACAATGCCTATTCATACTTGACTTAGTTGGCTGAATGGTAATCTGCGTAGCTATCATTTAAATGTATGCACAGCATATCAGTCAGAGCTAAAGATTCTAAGTGTACGTGTATGTTTGTGTTGAATCAAAATATGGTTTTATAGTAAACTTTCATCTAGACAGCTTCGCATATAGATCATCAACCTTGGTCTTCGGAATATTGCTTTTGAATGAATGAACTAGTAGAGTAAACGTTTAGCAAAATAGTAACACAGAAAGCCGCCTTTGGATAAACTAATGAAGGCCAATCTCACGCTTTTTTGAATTAACTACAAATGTCATAAACACATTAATAATCTCATATCGTGGACAAGAGAGTTAAGATTACAAGACTTAGTGAACAACCGAACAATATGACAACCATATATTGAATTTTAGGTTTAGTTGGTGCAAAATATTGACCTTTTCATGCCTTGACCGATATGACCCTCAACAAATTTAACTTCTTTCTGCTCTAAATCCTCTCAAAAATGTAATTGTTTGCTCCTCTTATAAATGCTTAAATGCAATTAGTTTAAGCCGGAAATAAATTACAAAGACCGGCCACCGTTATACATTTTTGTACTTTATATCCCATAAAAATTGTTCTGCACGTTAGATTGATCATAATTCCTAACTTGACAATTATTATCTACTACGCAATTATAACTCTTTAAATGATGATTATTCAAATAAAATTTATTTAATAATTGTAGTGTTTATTTCGTTGAAGTCTAGAAGGATATCAAACGGTCCATTTTTAACTTTGTATGAAATGTGGAATAATCATTTAATCTGATACCATTTAGCAAGTGGGATAGATGAATGGAATTGGAAGGATGAATAAATGAAAAGAATACAGAAGACTTGATCCAACGATAAAATGTGTTCAGTTGGGAATGGTCATATTACCAAAAGCTCGAATTCCACCTCATAAAGAAAATTGTATTGTGTTTTCAACAATAAACTGAGAGAATTTACCAGGTAAATAAAGCAGAATACATAAATCCTTGAGTGTATGACTTCCCCTTCAGTAACCGAGTTCACTACTACTAACCATGCATTCGCTTTTGGTCGAAATGATTGGAGCAAGCATTAAAATGGATCTAACTGAACTGAAAGAAGAAACATGCGTCTTCCGAGAATTCCTCAAGGATTTTTAATACTTGAAAAACACAGACCAAAATGCATTATATGATATGTAATAAATTTCTAGGTACTATAGAAAACACGGAGTTCACCTACTGTGCAACTTTCTCTAAGGAAATTGAAATTTTATACGATAAACCTACTGCAACAAAGATGGTTTGCTAAAGGGAAAACTTTTTCCCTTACTTTTTAGAACCCTCTTTGATATTATTAACTTCATATGCTTTGGAAAAAACACAAGGACTATAGAGTTGTGCTCGAAGTAAAAAATATATTTTAAGTTCTTGGTCTGGATAAAAGAATAAGATGCAAATACGAAAGTCATTCTTTTCCAAAAGCCTTAAGGTTATAACTATCCTGTTATTTTGCGTATTTTTCAAATTCTCCATCTTTATAAAGCGACTACTATTGTGCCACCATTATTTATCATATCAATCATAATATTACGATATTGGTTGAGCATCAAATGACACTGACAACAAAATCAAATATCACATATATATTGCATGTTTATAAAAACATTATATATCTTACAGAACCACTGTATCTTCCGGAACCTGGGGAATCTTTTCCAAATGCAGGAACATGCAACGAACCGTCGTACGGAAACACAGACATCTCATAGGGCAAGGGATACTGCTGCTACTACCACTTGTACTGGAACTTGCATTTTCATCTGTTCCTGATGTAGGATTTAATTGAAGTATCAAAATGCAAGTCAACACCCACCACGAAATCTTTTTACAAAATCCTCTGCAATCATGCTTCAACAAAATCCATTCGTTTTTCATGTTTAACAATAAGCACAATCGTGCAGTAAAAGTACCAGAACTAGAATAATTGGGTACGGATACTAAGCCTAGTTAAAGCTCCCAACTCATGCATTATTGGCGAGAACTCTTGTAGGAAGGAAATGCACTATGAATTCCGGAATACAGGTTGGATGTAAATGCTAAATTTATTGTTGAAAATAGGGCCAGCGACTTAAAGCTGCCCAAGCAAACCTAAAAAACCTTTAAGACTGAATATGCTGGACTCTGATTTTATGCTCTCGTCGGCCGGGGGTGATAAAAATGTGCATACATAGGAAGAAAGAATGTGGAGATGCGTATTATTGTGTACCAACAGGCTTATGCTGTAACCATAATTTATGTTCTCTTAAATTTTAAGATGTTTTCCCCCTAGAAATAGCTATATTTGTAAGACAGCAACTTACCATCTTTGTATTAAGACGATGAAGTAAAAGAAGGGCTAGGCTTTTTAAGTCACTGGGTTAAATGCAATGAGCTTCTTATCTCTCCATACAACATAAGATACAGGCAACCGGACTGCAAGCTGTAGAGTGAGGACCCTCATGATATTATTATGCTCATGACACACATTAAAATACAACTGAAGCAAGCAAGAGCTGATCTCGGATTTTTTAAATCATTGAAGTTTATTCATATTTACTGCACGGACGAGTGAGAATTTTTCAAGTGTTAAGTTAACTCCATGAGGAGGCCACATTGTCCAATGAACCTAGACGAACTATAAATACATACAATGATTATTGTATTTATATAAAAAGGCTTCCCACTCTGCATAAATCTGACTAGCATTAGCTTACTGTTGATCTTCACTTCGGAAATATAGGAAGTGGAATGTTGGCTAAGAAAGAAATGCGTTCTTAAAAGTATATATCTACCCACTGTGAATTTATAGCTTACCTGTTAGCCTACTTGATTACATTGATGAGTTCATGTGTAAGGATAGATGAAGTAATCTTAGACATTACTTCCTACACAATACAATTAGGAGGATGAGCTTATGAGCTTCCTGTTAGTTACATGTAACTTTCTGCCTGGAGATGCACTCATCTTTGGAAGGGCGTAAATCCTTCAGAAATCCTCCATCCCTTATCACTTTTACTAAAGACGAGTCTCCGTCACATTTTGAACACGGTGTATTTACGTCCTTCGCGCTAAACTTCTAAGCCGCTGGACAGAAATTCATGAAATTAGTCTTAAAATGT